>PVJS01030760.1:0-23861 GCA_004027185.1 Glis glis | reverse complement strand
AAAAAAAAAAAAAAAAAAAAACAATTGCAACACTCGTTTGACCAGTCCATTTCTTCCACCCATTCATTCTTCTTCTAAGTGAACGTTAATAGACATGAAGCACATAGAAATGTGCCTGCAGCATATGTGTTTGTTATTGTATTGTAATTATTACTGATCTTCACTTTTCTCATGTCCTTTCTTACTGCTTCCTTGAGCCTAAACTCCATAGTCAATTTTTATATACAATCATTTTTTGCTCTTTCAACTTACTTGCCATTTTGCATTTCATTTGACTAGGCTTGCAAACCTCTAACCTTGGTCCAATTCAACTCTCTAAGTCTTCTGTATGTATGGCTACATAGCTAAATGAGGGTGGAGAAAGACAATAATGGAACTAACTGATCTTACTCATAATGCATGATCTCAAAAGTGAGCAGACTGCTATTCTCTAGTCCTCTCCTCTCCCGATTACCTGACTAGACACTTCATATTAATTCCTTTTTCAGACCTCCAACATTTCTCCGACTATTGCCAATAAAATCTAATGACTCTTCTTTATTGAGAAAATTCAAGTAAAGAAGTTTCCAAGAAGACCCCTTAACTACAGTACTTGGTATACTCTTTTAGCATTATGGATGGAACACCTATGTTCCTGGCTAAGCCCATCTTTCTAACTGTGCTAGATTCTTTCCTTTCTGACCTACTCAAGGACATTATTTCAGTAATTCTCCCTTCTCTTACCTTTCAAGCAGAAGCATAGTTTTTCTTTTTAATGGATCATTCCTCTTACCATACAAACATGCTATTATTTCTCCCATCTCAAAAAAATAAAGGTTCTTTTGGTAGAATGGCCATTTTAATGATATTTATTCTGCTTATACAAGAGCAAGGGAGATCCTTCCATCTTCTAAGATCATCTTCAATTTCTTTCTTTAGCATTTTATAATTTTCATTGTAGAGGTCTTTTACTTCCTTGGTTAGGTTTATTCCTAGATATTTTATTGGTTTTGAGGCTATTGTGAATGCAACAGTTCTTTGTATTTCTTTCTCAATGGATTAATGATTGTCATATAGGAAAGCTACTGAGTTTTTAGGTTGATTTTATATCCTGCTACCTTGCTGAATTTGTTAATCAGCCCTAGTAGTCTTTTAGTTTGGGTCTTCTAGATATAGGACCCTGTCATCTGCAAATAAAGATAGTTTTAATTCTTCTTTTCCTATTTGGATTTCTTTGATATCCTTTGCCTGTCTTATTGCTCTGGCAAGAGTCTCGAGGACTATATTGAAAAGGAGTGGTAATAGTGGGCATCCTGTCTTGTTTCTGGTTTTAAAGGGAATTTCCGCAGTTTTTCTCTGTTCAATATGATGTTGGCTTTGGGTTTATTGTGTATTGCTTTAATGATGTTGAAATACATTCCTTCTATTCCAATTTTCTGCAGTGATTTTTATCATGAATGAGTGTTGGATTTTGTCAAATGCTTTTTCAGCAGCTATTGAAATGATCATGTAATTTTTGTCCTTAATTATATTTATGTGGTGAATAACATGTATTGATTTGCATATGTTGAACCAGCCTTGCTTTCCTGGGATGAAACCAACTTGGTCATGGTGTACAATTTTCCTGTTTTGGTTTTGAATGCACATGGTTAATATTTTGTTTAGAATTTTTGCATCTATGTTCACCAATGATATTGGTGTATAATTTTCTTTTCTTGAGATGTCTTATTTGGTTTTGGTATTAATATGATACTGGCCTCATTGAAGGAATTTGGAATGCAATCCCTATCAAAATATCTATGTCATTCTTCATAGAACTAGAAAAATCAGTTATGAATTTCATATGGAGAAACAAAAGATCCAGAATAGCCAAAGCAATTCTCAGCAATAATAACCATGCAGGAGGCATCACAATTCCTGACTTCAAATTATATTACTGAGCTATAGTAATAAAAACAGCATGGTATTGGCACAAAAACAAACACATAGACCAATGGAACAGAATAGAAGATACAGAAACAACACATATAGTCAATTGATTTTCCACAAAGGTGCTAGACACATATGTTGGAGAAAAGACAGCCTCTTCAACAAATGGTGTTGGGAAAACTGGTTATCCATTTGTAGAAAAATGGAACGAAATCCTTACCTCTCACCCTGCACAGGAGTCAACTCGAAATGAATCAAACACCTGAAAGTTAAACCAGAGACTGTGAAGTTTCTAGAGGAGGTCATAGGTACAACACTCCAACATATAGGCATAAGTAGAAACTTCCTCAACAAGACCTCGAAAGCTCAGGAAATTAAAACAAGAATTAATAAATGGGATGGTATTAAACTAAAAAGTTTCTTCACATCAATGGAAACCATCAAGAGTCTAAAGAGAAAACCTACAGAATGGGAAAGGATCTTTGCCAACTCTACCTCTGATAGAGGACTAATGTTTAGAATATACAAGGAACTGCTGGGCGTGGTGGCGCACGCTTGTAATCCCAGTACTTTGGGAGGCGGAGACCGGAGGATCCGGGTTCGCGGCCAGCCTCAGCTTTCTCACTCTCTCTCTCCCTGTCTCTCTCTCTCTTTCTCTCCTTAGTGAGGGCCTCCGCAACTTCGTGAGACCTGGTTTCAAAATAAAGTATAAAAAAAATAGGGCCGGGGGGCGTTGCACGGAGGTAGAACGCCCCTGCGTTCAATCCCCGGTACCGCAAAAAAAAAAAAAAAAAAGAATATACAAGGAACTTAAAAGACCTTACACTAAAAAAAAAGAAAAAAATTACCCAATCAAGAAATGGACAACTGATCTGAATAGACTCTTCACTAAAGAAAAGGCACAAATGGCCAATAGATGCATGAAAAAAATGTTCAAAATCATTAGAAATCAGGGAGATGCAAATAAAAACTACACTGAGATTCCATCTAACCCCAATCACAATGGCAATCATCAATAATTCAAATAATAATAAATTTTGGTGAGGATGTGGGGAAATAGGGACTCTTCTACACTGTTGGTGGGATTGCAAACTAGTTCTGCCATTATGGAGATCAGTGTGGAGATTCCTCAGAAAACTGGGAATGGATCCAACTTATGATCCAGCTATACCACTCCTAGATATCTTTCCAAAGGGGCTGAAATCAGAGAACTACAGTAATATATGCATACCCATGTTCATAGCAGCACAATTCACAATAGCTAAATTATGGAACCAATCCATTCTTCAACAGAAGAATGGATTACAAAATTATGGGTAATACACACAATGGAATTCTACTTAGTAAAAAAGAAGAACAAAATTATGTCATTTGCAAGGAAATTGAAGGACCTGGAGAACATTATGTTAAGTTTATGTTAAGTGAGATTAGCCAATCACAGAAAGTAAAGGGACATATGTTTTCTCTAATATGCACAAGCTAGGGAGTAATTGGGATACCAGAGGGACTCCTGATAATGGAGGAGAAACCTCAGTGGAGCCAGGGAAGTGGACTAAGGGAAGGGGAAGGGGAAGACTGAGGTTCATCAATGGAAATTCTACCATTGACTATGTGTACATATGTGAATATACCAATGTCAACCTAAGTACTCTGTATTGGGAAGGGAGGAAATGGGGAGGCGGGGAGGGGCACTGAATGCTGAGTGCATGTATGCCATTGTCAACATGCTCTACATTATGATGTGAGACTTTAATGCACCAATAAAAGCACATTAAAATAAATAAATAAAAAATAGAGATTCATATATACTGCTTTTCTTACATTTATCTCATGGATCCACTCTACCATACATTCCCTCTGCCCCCAGTAACCTACAGAAATGCACTTATCAATACCACTAATTGCCCTTATGTTGAGAAATCCAATAGTATCTTTTTGGTCTTTTTCATACTTGAAATATCTAGATCATTTGACATTTTTTCTCCTCCTCAAAATCCTCTCTCCACTTGACTCAAATTACTCCCCATTTGACTGTTTTTTCTGTTACTTTGTAGCTCCTTTTCTTTTTCATATGAGTCCCCTTTCATATCCTTCACCAGTAAACTCTAGAGTGGCCCAGGATTTTTTTGTTCTTCTACCTTTCTTCCTTACCATACTCATTGTCTCGTGTGTTTGTGTGTGTGTGTGTGTGTGTGTGTGTGTTTTACTGGGTATCGAATCCAAGGGCATTCTACCTCTAAGCTACACACCAGCCCTATTTTATTTGTTTGGAAGCAGGGTCTTGCTAGGTTGCTGAGTCTCGCTTTGTTGCTGAGGCTGTCCTTGAACCTGCAATCCTTCAGTCAACATCCTAAGTACTGGGTCTACAGGTGTGTGCCACCATGCCCGACTCATATTCATTCTTGACATGATATAATAGATGCTCCCTTAGACTCCAGTGTCAAATATCCAAATTCTTACTTGACATCTTCACTTGGATATCTAAAAGGACTCTTAAACTTAATATAAATTAATACATTCGGGAGCTTCCATTTCTGTTGTTAACAGAGTAATAGGAACTAGGTTTACCTTCTCAAAGGATAAAACGAACAAGCAAGGCAACATATATTAAACAAAATGTTTTAGATATTGCATATCCTGTAGCATAGGACAGATATTTCTGAAAAAAAAGTGAAACAAATGGGGTGAGTCCTATGATTGCCCCAGCTTCCCATATATAGGGAGAGTTCCCAGGATGCTGCATATTTTCCTGCGTTGAGAAGACAAAGCTGAATCCAGACTGGATGAGTTCAGTTCACCAGGCAGAGAGCCAGGCAAAAGAGAACTGCACAGAGTGAGTTCTGGAGATTTTCAGAGGGTCCCCTTGAGTTTCCAACTGCCTATTCATCTGTGCGTTTGTGTATTAAAACTACTTGAGGCCCAGAGGAGGGTATCATTCAAAATGAGCACAAAGAACACTCCTTTGAGTTCTCATAACCAATAATTGTTTATGTTACCACAAGCCAGAGTGAAAAAAAAAACACTTCGTAATTCATTGGATATTGGATAGGGTACTCAGAATAGTATTGATTTCATCATGGGGAAAATTAGCCTTAGATGAAACACTTTACAAAACCAGCCTCATAAAGCACAAAAGCAACAATCAAAACATCCAAACATTTATAAGTAACATAATTGCATATTGGAAAAAAGCTAGAGGATACTTACTCAGAACCCAGGAAGGTAAAAGTCTAGTCAGAGAATATCAGGCATTTGAAGGAACAACAACAAAAAACTCATGAAACACAGAGGTGAAAATTAATCAATAGAAATAAATCTAGAAATAATATAGGTGTTAGAATTAGTAGACAAAGGTATTAAAACTGTTATCATAAACTATATTCTATAAGAAAAGAAAAAATGAACCTGTTAAATAGAGTAAGGGAAGAAATAAATACCTAAATCGATTTCTAGATAGAAAAACTACAGATCACATTTCACAATATGTACTGAAGGTCATTAACAACAAATTAGAATTTGTAGAAAAATATGTTATTCTATTTGAAAGCATAGCAATAGAAACTATACAAAATAACAAAATAACAAAACTGAGCAACAAAAAGCAAAACCAAAGCATTAGTGGGTACTGGTATAGAATCAGGTGGCCTAACATATATTTAGCTGGAGTTTACAAAAGAGGGTAAAAGAAAGGATAGAAAAAATATTTTAGGGAATAGAGATCACAGATTTTCTAAATTTAATGAAAACAGTAAATCTACAGATACAAAAATTTCAACAAGCCCCAACAACAAGACACTGGAAAAAATTATAGTAATGTATATCATAATCAAATTGCTTAAAAAGTAATTTTAAAAACCTTAAAAGCAGCCATAAAGAAAAAAGATACATTATGTAGAAAGAAATGAAAATAAAAGGAGTGTATATTCCCATCTCAAATAATAGAAGTGAAAAGTTAGGAGAATACTACCAATACTACTGGAAAAAAATTCTAGCTGAGCTTGGTGGTGCACGCTTGTAATTCCAGTACTCGGGAGGCTGAGACAGGAGGATCACAGGTTTATGGCCAACCTCAGCTACTCAGTGAGGCCCTCTGCAACTTAGTGAGACCCTGTTTCAAAATAAAGAAAAAAAAATAGGGCTGGGGGTGTAGCTCAGAGGTAGAATGCCCCTGGGTTCAACCCCCAGTACCACACACACAAAAAAAATTCTCTAATTTTCAGTGAATGCCAAGGTTCCTTTACAAAGTTCCCTTTAGTCAGGACGTTTTCCTGGACCAAATGTGTCTTCATATTCACTGACCTCCTTTATGATTTTCAGATACTTCCCTCCACTGTAGCATTACATTTCTAATAGTTTTTCTTTTAGGTATACTTATCCATAATCTGTTTACTCCTTAAAGATGAATTCTATATATCAATAATCTTGAAAGCATTTGGCATAAAATAGATTTTACTAAATTAAAAGGAGGAATGTAAGATAAGATCTTTTCAAGTTATAATTATAAAAATAATAGTATATATGGAATGTTTACTTTCACATAAAATGTCTATTTTTATTGTCCTAAGTTCTGTAGTGAAGGCACTTTTTTTGGCACTGGGGATTGAACCCAGGGGTGTTCTACCTCTGAGTTACACAACCAGCCCTATTTTTCATTTTTATTTTGAAACAGGGTCTCACTGAGTTGCTGAGGCTGGCCATGAACCTGCGATCCTCCTGTCTCAGTCTCCCAAGTACTGATATTATGGTGTGTACCATCAGTCCTCACTATGAAGGTACTCTTGTTATGTACTCTCAGCATGGCTTTGTTATTATTATTGAGAAAACAAGGCTCTGTGGTGGAATAGGTATTCATGCTCAAATATCTGATGACAATGCCTCTGACTTTGAGTCAGAAGTCCTGAATTCAAGGATAGCATCTGCCCTTTGATAGCACTTTTAGCAAGTTATTTATATCTCTTAAGCTTCGGTTGCTCTACTTGCAAAAAGGGCATGATAATGTGTTGTAAAGTTTTTCCTAAAGATTAAATAAGATTATGTACATTGGAGTGCCTGGCATATGACAAATAGCCAACAAATATCTATTATTTCTTAGCTGGGCATAGTGATGCATGCCCTTAATTTCAATACTTGGGAAGTTGAGACAGGAGAATTGCAGGTTCAAGACCAGCTCTCAGCAATTCAGCGAGATTTTTAGCAACCTAGTAAGACCCCATTTCAAAATAAAATGTAAAAAGGACTGTGAGTATAGTTTGGAGGTAGAATGCCCCTGGATTCAATCCCTAGTACCATCCAAAATTTATATATATATATATATATATATATATATATATATATGTATATATATATACATATATATATTCTTTGAAATATATATATATATATATATATTCTTTGAAAGTAGCTACAGAAAGCACCTCTGTGAATAGGCCATCAGTAGGCAGCCAAAGGAAGGGGCCTTGTGCAAGTATAAGAGCAGAGAGAGTGAGTAACAAGAAATAACTTTCCCATATTTAGGAGCCTCATGTAGTTTTGCTGATCTTGTATTCATTGAAATATGGGAAAATAAATCCCCTTTCTTAGTGTGTGTGTGTGTGTGTGTGTGTGTGTGTGTGTGTGTGTGTGTGTGTTACAGAGAAGGATTTAAAAGCCACCAGCATCCAGGGGGCTTCCTGGTCTGCTATAGAGAGGGAGTTCATGGGTCATAGAAAGCCTATTGACTATGGTTAATAGAGCCATAGTCATGGCACAAGGGATTATTATTATTTGCACTGGAATCTGAAAATATAGGAGAGTACACGTCTTGAGAATGAGTGGAGGAAGTCTTTCAGAAGAGGATTTAGATGAGCCTTTTACACTTTCAGGGGCCAGCATTTTATGGGAATTTGTGCCAAACCCCCCTTTCCTGCTGACCTTTTGTTGTACATTTTTACCCTAACTTTAAATTAAAGCATAGGTTTGGAGCAAGCCCACCTCAACACAATCTTGTGGAGCAGTTGCTTTTGCATGAAAATTGAACAAAAGCCAATTAAGAGTTTTGTTTTCACCTATTCAGATAACACCTTAATTAGTTGCATTTGTGGCATGAATTTCCTTAGATAATTAGTCTCATGGACTTTTGCCAGGAGGCATATTTCCTCTTTCTTAGTGCTTTCTAGCAACAGCTGAAATATTAGACAAGCACTCTTACAACACATTATATTAAGAAGTTTAATTAGTGGGAAATAAAATATTACATTGATATTAAACATTAAGGAGTTAGATTGCATATAGACACTGACAACTACTTGGTCTATGTAACCCTTTTATCTAACCAGAAATTGTGACCTCTTTGTTTGCCTTCTGTGGTGCAGTAACTTGTGGTTTGTCAAAATGACCTCGGTTGAGTGGCCCTGTGTCTGTGATCAGTGTGGCTCTATTTCTAGAGATTCCTTTTCATTGCTGGTTTCAGCCTCCCAATGGGCATAAGTCTTCATAGCCTTCATAGTCACAGAGATACAAAGCTGATTTCTCCCTGCCTGCTCTCATTAGAATGCAATAGGTATCACTGTTTCGCAGCCATTCAGAGATCTTGCATCAGCGCTAGCTTGGCACTTGTGTTTCTTCTTTGTCACAAGTGGATCAGGTCTTGGTTCCTCCTATTCATATCTTCCTATCCTATCTAGCCCTCTTCCTTCCTAACCTCAGTCAAAAGAACAACATTGAAATACTTTTTGAGGTCACCTATTTGGGAACTGGGATTTCTTTCACAGGCCCATGCAGTCAACGTGCTCTCTGCCTCTCTTCAGGTCTTTCAGATTCCTGTGTTTTGTTCTATATCAATTGTTGGGTCCTTTCAGTTTCCTATCAGGTTTTTCTTTTTGTTTTCTTAGCCATATTCACAGATTCCTTCCCTGGAAGCATGTGGGTTTTTCATGTATATTACAGGGTTTCAGTATGCTCAGTGAGTGAATGAATTGGGATGGATATATTATCTTTCATAGCTTTATATAATGTAAATATTTTTAAACTTCTTAATTCTGTTACTATATGATATGTGCTATCCTTTCAATCACCAAAATCTGAAGCGAAAATCTAGAATTTTGTCATTATGTTGGCAAGATCCACTTATTGTTGCTCAAATTTTAGTGAATGTATACTTTTGCATCATTTCCACACAACTTTGTACCTTCCTTCAGGTGATAATTTTTATTGGTAGAAAGTATGTTTCATGTCTCATCAAATTGACAAGTAATCCACTCCAATTTATTTTAATTACTTACATTTAAATAATAAGCAGATTTAGCAGTACATATCTGTCCTTATCAATGGAAACATAATTGTTAAAGTAAAATGAAACATAATTTTCTCCACTAATTTTTAATATGTGCATATATTCTAATGTTTAACCAAATTTATAGCAATAAAGAAATCAAGAAGCCAATGGGATGTTCAGTTGTTCACTCAATTATCTTGGAAAATAGGTAGAGAATTAATTTGACTATATAAAGATAGCACTTTGAAGATAAGTCTATGAAATAGAATAACAGAAAGAACATAGAACAGGGAATCACAAATGTTTTTTATGCTTTCTCTGATTTCATGCTACATTCAATTTTCTTTCGCTAGTTTTGTTACCTTCTCCAAACTCAGTCTTCTTAACTATGCATTTGGAAATATCTATGGATATTTTGGCTCTTCTAATAAAGGAAATTCATGACTGTATTAAATGTGGAAACTCCCTGAACAACAAAGGATTGCCCCCCACAAAATACTAATACCTCCTTAATGAGAAAACTGGGCTAACAGTATCTAAGGTTGCATCCAAATTTAATATTCTATAGTTGTATAGTAGTGATTGTTGGCCAGACCTACAGAATGTACTAACTAGAGATAAAAGATGTTTGGAAATCATAGTATTGTGTGTTGTTTGGGGGCAACCTTGTTGATAGATTTATGACTTGCTCCTGATTTCAATGGAACCTGGGCTATACACAACTAATACACAGAATCTGGTACTCAAGAAGAGCAGAACACATATTATAGTAACTACTTATTAGTTAATTTAAGTGTTTTATTGTCAAAAGGTCTGAAGAGCTGAAACACTTGATATCCATGAGGTAGCTTCAATATAGACAGGAGCAGGAGGTGAACGAGTGTGGTCTGTAAATCTCAAGAGCAGGCTACTTTTTCTCTCATCACTTGGTCAGAGAAGATAGTTTTTCTCCAGGTCTTGAAACACCACAAATATATATGCAATGTCATAGATTGATTTTTTAAAAAATATTTTATTTAATATTACTTATTCTTCCTTGGATTCAGCTTTTTCATCCTATGAGACTATATTCCAAAGTAACACTTTCAGAGATGTATTTATTTTGACCAAGCATTAATTACAGTCCTTTTGATTTCTTCAGGATGCTTTTCTTGTCTGATCCCCAGTAGTATTCTCCTTGGTGTTGGAGAGATGATATTTTCAAATCTTACTTCTCTGTGGAGCTAATGAGGTCTGCTGCCACATTTTCAAAGTGTGGCTCTCTGTTGTAGTCTTTCCTTTCTTGTACTATTTTTTTTCCTTTTAAAAATGCATTTACTCTGCAATTCAATGGTATTTTAGATGGCAAATATTGTAAAGACATCAGCTTAGTCTGCCTTTTTGACCCAATTATTCTCACTTAAATTATGCAACTCTACTCTAAGGCTTATACGGTTGTGATTGTACGGATGAGAAAACTGAGACTTGGAAAATATAAATAAAATGTGCAGCCCGGTGTGTTGGCACACACCTGTAATCCCAGTACTTGGGATGATGGGACAGGAGGATAGTAGGTTCAAAGTCAGCCTCAGCCACTGAGTAAGGGCCTCAAAAACTTAGTGAAACCCTGTTTCAAAATAAAAAATAAAATTGGGCTGAGGGGATAGCTTGGAGGTAGAATGCCCCTGGGCTCAATCCCCAGTAACAAAATAATAATAATAATAATAATAATAATAATTTTTAAAAAAGAAATAGCATGTGCAAAGAGACACATCTAGTCAATGTGAAACAAGGGTGTGAAATCAGATGTGTTGGCCTCAGTCATTTCCTTTTATTGTAATTTGGTGCATTGTAATTATACATCCTCTTGGGGTATAGAGAGATAGAAACACACATACACACAACTCTTGGAGCCCTTCCCTCTGAGTCCCTATGCTCTCCCTCCCTCTACAAATCTTTGAGATTAGGATTGGTAATTTTGTATACATATATAGCATTATTTCAACTGTTACACTCTTCATTCCCCCTCTTCCCTTCCCTAACCCTCCTCAACCAGGACATTGTAGTCTCTGCTCTTCTACCTGATGTTACCCTTATTTCCGTATTTTTCTCTAGTTTCCACATATAAAAACATACATGTATAAATTTTGGGGGGACTGGATAATTGCACTGAGAATATTATACTCAAAGTCATTTTCATTCACTACAATGTAATGTCTTTAATATTGGTATTTGATTTTGTGCTGTTTTTCTGAGGTACTTATACTTGGTATCAAGTTGGGACTTTTTGATGACTTTTTTCTAGCTTATTCTAGCAATTTCTAAATGAATACAAGTGATATTTAATAAGAAGTACTGCACAAGAAATCATGAGTCAGTGTGACAAACGCATTCTGGAAATAACAGATATGTATTTAAATAATGTTTTCCAGTCCCATCAGTTGGACACGTGATGATTATTGTATCAATTTTTTAAAAAAATGTTTATTTGGAAAATGCACATAGTAATATATGTTTCAAGGACTCATGTGAAGATTGAGATTAATCTTTAAGAGCCTCGAAGAAGGCAGTACATCTGATACTCACTGACCAAGAACATCTTGGTCATCTTCTTTTCTTGCTCCACATATTATATTTAATTCTAAGAACAACACAAGAGTTGGATATTACCTTATTTTTCTAGGTGAAGATATTGGGGCTCACAGAGGTGAAGCTCAACTCCCACTGAGTCATGTATCTAATAAATGGTGTAGCCAAATTTATCATGGAAGGCTGTGGGACATTACACTTTTTGTTTTCTCCAGGGATTTTTCTAACTCACAGTGTGAAGTTGGTACCACATGAACATTTCCTTTGATCTAGGCAGTCCCTTCCTGTTGGAATCCCCTGAGTTTACATCTTCTCTTTGGTGTTTCAGGCCACTGGATTTAATTAAAGAGAACAGAGTTTCTCTTTGTTGGAAAACCTTCAGGAAAGGGACCTATTTTTAATGATTTGGAAGATGGAGAATTAAACAAATCCAAGCCTATAGCTGAAATCATTAGCATAGAATCTGGGTGGTAGTTAGGACTATGGAGGGAGAGGAATAAATGTTCCACAGTAGAGCAAAATCCATGCAGAGGGAAAAAAGACTCTTGCTTCCACTTTGTAAATGAAAAGTCCTGGATTTAATAAGAAATTGCCAGGATGGCTATATATATATCTTTATAATGTAGAAGTCTTCTATAATTAACAATTGTACAAATGGTTTGCAGGAGTTTTTTTTAACTTTGTTCTTTGTGATAATAAGTCGTTCTGAGTCCATCAAGTATATTCTAATAGACATATTGCTGTTTTTGTTGTTGTATTAATACATAGAGTCCTGGTTTGTATTTATTTTTTACATGAAAGAGTAATGGAAATTGCAGGAGAAGGAAACACTTCCATTCCCTAAATAAAAGAAGGGAGTTAATAAGGCATTTCTTGAGGATATTGACATGTCATCATATATCACTGTAAACATTTCCTAGGAGTATTAATAATGTTATTTTATCCTCACTAAAATCTTTTAGGGAGGTTTTTCAATATCACATGCCCATTTAATACACCAAGTTCCTTCTTTCCTTCTTTCCTTCCTTCCTTCTTTCCTTCCTTCCTTCCTTCCTTCCTTCCTTCCTTCCTTCCTTCCTTCTTCCTTTCTTTCCATTCTACCTACAAGCTACACAATCAGCCCTATTTTACTTTATTTTGAAATAGTCTTGCTAAATTGCTGAGGACCTCATTAAATTACTGAAGCTGGCCTCAAATCTGTGACCCTCCTGTCTCAGCCTCCCAAGTACTGGAATTACAAGTGTATGCCACCATGCCTGGCTAATAGACAAGATTTGTAAGGCACAGGCACATTGAGGCCTTGACAATATTCAAATAGCAACTTAATATCAGAGTTTGGATTTTAATGTCTAGTCTAACCCTCATTTGCTTAATGTAAAATAGTTTAGCAAACATGATCGTTATTCACTGTGACCATCTTATTAAAAGGATGAGTCCCACTACTAAAAATAATCTTCTCAGGAGGTGTTGCATCCTGCTCCCCTGATTTTGTGCAATAATCTACCCAAGTGCTTTCTACAATGACAGCAGCGTCCATTGATTTTACCCTTCCTTTTATAAACATGAACCCCAAATTCATCAGCTTCCATGACTATATATCCACTTAAACTTGAATAGTGCAATAGTGTGTCTTGGATATAGTGCAGTTAATAGTCAAAATTTTTTCTCTTTGGAAATCTAGGTCTTTGAACTTCTTCAAGATAGATGGCACAGAATTACCTTTATAAATGCCCAGTTGATCTAAGCTTGACCAACTAGTGATTAAAGACATCTTTATCATAAGGATTAGGAGAATCACAGCTACAAATTAATTACATGTATAACAGGACAGATTCAACGGTGGCAGATTCTGGCAGATACCTGCTTCACATGAACTTTGTGTGTGTGTGTGTGTGTGTGTGTGTGTGTTTTACCGGGGATTGAACCCAAGGACATTCTACCTCTGAGCTATACCCCCTGCCCTTTTTTCCTTTTGAAACAGGGTCTCATTAAGTTGCTGAGAGTATCACTAAGTTGCTGAGGCTGGTTTTGAACCTGCTTTCCTCCTGTTTCAGCCTCCAAAGTACTAGGATTACAGGGGTGCACCACCATGCCTAGCAAATAGCTTATTTTAACAGAAGATTTGAGCAAGTGTGATTCTACCAAACACATACTGAGAACCTATATCAAAGACTGCTCAATCTGGAGAGAAGCCTGTAGCTTAATTCTTAGAAACACTTCATTTTATAGAAATGAAGAGTGAGGCGCAGAGAGTAGAAGTAACTTACCTCAAGTTACTTGCTTGATGACAGATAGTTTTGGAATTCCAGATTGTCTTCTGATGTTAACCACGTTGACATACTTAAGGACATTTTAGATTACTTATTTTGTGTATGGAAATAAACACATGTAAGCTTCAAACAATCTCAGATTCAACCATTAATTTAGAAATGCTTTCTTCCATATATCTTCACATCACAAATGCTTTTGTGTTTCTTCCATATATCTATTAACATCATAAATACTCTTTTGATGGTCAAAAGAACAAATAAATAAAAACATATGGACAATACAGGCAGCTTAGTCAGTAACTCCCTTCATGACTTTGCACAAATATTGAAAATTTCAGGCCTCATTTTCCTTGAGAACAATAATGAGGTTGAGTTACCTCCTTAAGGTACATGAACATTAAGTACCAGATGTAGCTTTATAATGAATATAGTAATTACATAAAACTCACTACAGAGTGGAGCAAAGTCTCTGAAAATCAAAAGCAAACAATGTTTTATTTTGGTCTTTCTTGACTGGAGAAAACATGTTTTTGTTTTCTTTTCCTGTGTTGCCTACAGTTGACTTTGCTGCACAAATGTGAAACATCCATGATGTCCATCAACATGATTGTCTATGGAATGAAAACTCTAAATCCTAGCTTTGACTGATTCCACTAGTAAGAATTCTGATTTCAACTGAGCACGATAGATAACGCGTATATCCAAAAGCCTGATGTCCAAATTCATATCCTCTAGCTGGCCTCTGTGTGAACCCTTACATACACACACATACACACACACACACACACACCACTTGCAGGTGAGCCTATCACAGAGCAAGTCCAAGTTTCAGCATCATTTCTCCCCATCTAGTTAGGTTTATTTGCTATAATAAAGTTGTAAATTGTTAACCAATAGCCCTAACAACAACAACAACAAAAAGCCTTATCGAAATCCCCCATCTATTGTGCGCTATGATTTAATCAATGAATATGGTTAAATTGATAATAATCATTAGAACAGAAAAGCATAGAAATATGAAGGAAAAATAAGTGATGATTTGGTGCCAAATAATTTTGTATGAGTTGTTGCTTATAACAAAGTCACCAAGAGTTTCCTTCAGAGATGTTGTTTTTCATAGTTTTTATGATGTATTTATTTTTTAAATCTATTAAGCTTGTTCCTGGAGACTGTTTAACAACACTGGGGCAGTTTCAAACTCACAGCCTGGATATTAGAACATTAGTCACCCAATAAAACCTGAATATAATTTCTTTCTGCAGAGAACCACTTCTCCGTTAACTTTTGAAATAAACAACACGCTCGTATGATTACTCATTCTTTTGTTGACTTCAACCCAGTCTTCTTACATGTTCACACTAAAAAGTTCCATGAAGTTTATTTCAAGCAACAGGGGGCTGAGAAGGCTGATTTCACTTATAGTTTGAGGTTTCTTCCCCTCTCTTTAAATATTTATACTTTCAATAAACAAACACAGATGTTTAAAAAGGAAAAAAAAAATGCTAACTGAAAACTTCACCCTGTGAAAACAGGCATATGGTAAGGGTTTTCAGTATGGTTTGATTTGGAATATACTAGAATGATGCAATTATTTAATGGTTTTTGCATAACGAATGCAAAAATTTTTTGCCTTATGTAAACACTAAAGTTTTTTTACAAGCCATGTAAACTTTGTTACAAATAGATAAGTGATTACATGTAGATAGACGTGGCAGAGCTGTCTAAAACGCCGAAAATATCATTGGCATGAGTCAAGTATGCTAATCGAATACAGGCCACTGGATAAGAGTCTTAAATATTCTGTGCCTAACTATAATACCAGTTAATATATCATTGGGGAAATATAAATTGAAAAATCATCAGTTATGTTTGTACTTATATTTTATTATTGAAAGGTAATTGTTTCTCTAGCTAAAAAGTTTTTTTAATTGATTATAGGCCATAGAAAACTATGCATAATGAAACTATGCTTGATTATTCAAAGTACTGCATCTTACAAGTGGGAGTTGAACCACTAATGCACTTATATTCTGGTAATTTGTGATCAAAACATCTAACATTTAGCACTGCAACTGAACCAAAAGCAAAAGGAAAATAAGTGAGTCTACATATTGTTCTTGACTTGTACAGGTATCAGCCTGAATTTGGCTTTCATTAGTATTGGTAATACTGTGACATTAAAAAAAAAGATGGACTTCAGCTGGATGTGGTGGTGAATGCCTGTAATCCTAGTACATGGGAGGCTGAGACAGGAGGATCTTAGATTCGAAGCCATATTCACCAACTCTCTGAGGCCCTCAGCAATTTAGCAAGATCCTGTTTCAAAATTTAAAAATGAAATAAAATAGGACTGAGATTATAGCTTGGAGTTGAATGTGTTTGAATTTAATCCCCACTATCACACACACATAAAAAGAAAAAGATGGTCTTCAGCCTCAACAACTTAGTGAGACTTTCAGCAACCTAGCAAGACTCTGTTTCAAAATAAAAACTAAAAGGGCTAGGGATGAAGCTCTGAGGCTGAACACCTCTGGGTCCAATCCGCAGTAAAACACACACACACACACACACACACACACACACACACTCACACCTTCTCTTTGATAAGCTGTTTTCCTAGCAATACATTGTAATACCCCATAGTTTTCTTGAATAGCAAGTAAAATAATGGATCTAAAATACACATAATTGACAGACACTAGTATCACTCTCAACCTTTCTATTGGATACACATTGTCCTATGCTGGGGAGCCATGTGTATGTTCCAGTAAAATATTAAATAAAACTTAAGCATGCCTAGTTTTTTTAATCTTCTAGCATGTCATTTCAGAGTGTAGCTAAAAGAAAAACACCAAGAAATAATGTTATCTGGATATTATAGAATATCAGTCAGAACAAAATAATTGAAAAGTGCAGTCTCTAGAATCAAGCCAATGTAGTGTTTCTATCTTAACTTTGTACTTTCTAGATGCATGACTTCAAATATGTTACTTAAGCTCCCTGAGTTTCAGTTCTTCAACATTAAACTAGGAAAAATTAATTAGCAAAATCATTAGAAGATCTAGAAACAGCATATGCATGGTGCATTCCATTTAGGAGGTGCCACTTAAAAAGGAGAACCTGCTATTATGTCCCTCTGTGGAGCACTTCAGTGTGGTGATTTCTGTGACAAGATTTAAGGAAGGAGCTACTCTTTAGTTTTGAGAGCATTCTCACCTTAATGCTTCACAAGAAGAAAAGAAAAATTACAGCCGGGCGTGGTGGCGCATGGTTGTAATCCCAGTACTTTGGGAGGCGGAGCCCGGAGGATCCAGGTTCGCGGCCAGCCTCAGCTCGCTCTCTCTCTCTTTCTCTCTCTCTCTCTCTCTCTCTCTCTCTCTCTCTACTTAGTGAGGCCCTCCACAACTTAGTGAGACCTGGTTTCAAAAAAAAGTATAAAAAATAGGGCTGGGGGTGTAGCGCGGAGGTAGAACGCTCCTGGGTTCAATCCCCGATGCCGCAAAAAAAAAGAAAAATTACTTTTTGTCAGTTTTTGCTTTTCTTTTATGTTTTGTTGAAAGCCCATGATTTGAGATAAAACAGAAAATTATGGCTGGAATCAGAGACAAAGAGAAATAAAGGGGAAATTAAGCAGATGGAATCAAAGCAGATTAAAATAAATCTTATGAAAAGGTTTGGTGTCTGTGAGTCTTTGTGAAACCCATGATATATGATGGCAAGTGCCTTCAAAAATGAATGTTAATATTTTGAATTTTATTCTGGTATTTTCAAGAAAGATACTGATTGATTTCTATACCAAAAATAGCAAACAAAAAAGAGAAAAAAACACCTTTTAATAAGGGGATTTCAGCAAGAAACCTTAATTGTACATAGGTAGCTATTTTTCTTAATCATTTATCCATTTCTCAGATTGTATGTATTATGTGTCCTATGCTAGGTGGGCATAGAGAAAGTTACTTTTCAGGTGGTGAAAAGTAGATACAAAAATAAGTGAAACCTAATCATTAGGATGGCAATAATAAGAAGATGGACAATAATAAGTGCTGACAGAGATGCAATGAGAGAGGGACTTTCATACTTTGTTGAAGGGGATGTAAAATGATGCAGCCACTTTAAAAAGTGTTTAAAGTTTGAGAGACTTGAAAGAGTTTCTAAATTTCTCAAAAGTTAAACAGAGAATTACAATGTGAAGCAGCAATTTCATTCCTAGGGGAACAAATTGGAGAACAGAAAACATATGTCCACATAAAATGTTTATAGCAACATTATTCATAATAAATATCACCAAAATAGAAACAACCCAAATGTCCATTAAGTGAAGAGCTGACCAAAAGGTGATATATATCCACACAATGGAATATAACTTACCAATTAAAAAGAACTTATTTATTTTGCAGCATAGATGAACTTTGTAAACACTACACATGCTGAGGGATTCCAGACCCCAAATTATATATGATATGATTATATTTTTATGAAATATCCAAAATAGGCAAATCCACAGAGACAGAAAGTAGGCTGGTGGTTGCCATAGCCAGGGCTAATAGCTCCCCCCATCAGCAAATCGGGGCGAGGAACTGAAGAAGTACTCTGAGTGGTGGGGCAATCCCAGCAGCACATCGTGAATACCCTTCAAAGGCTGCTCTAGCACGGGCTCCTGCCAGAGCCACGCACCTCCCCCGCACTGCACTAGCATGATTCCCGACACCCATACATCAGAGCCCAGGTGACCTCCGGCGTCGCCCTCAGAGACAGTGTGACTGTCCACACCGCTCCTCCAACCGGGTACGCACCTGGCGCCACCCCCCTCAGGCCTCGTGACCTTCTGCGCCACGCCTCTGACTGGGTGTGTACCCGGCTCTGCCCCCCATCCCAGACTGCACGACCATCAGCAGCGTGCCTCCATCCCAGTGTGACCATCTGCACCATGCCTAGGACCCCACAAGTCCAGGGCGCCGCAACCCGCTGGACCCTCTGCGCTCTTCCCCTGGGCCTGCACGTGATTTTCTGCACCGTGCCTCAGTGCCCACCTCCAGGCAACACCACCTAAGACCCGGAGCCCATGCACACTGGGTCCCGTGTGATCCCCAGCACCTGTGCCTCGGACACCGGGCACCTTCCAGCACTAACACCTGAGCCTGGGAGCCCGCACCTAACACCACACCATGAAGTGCACCTCATGAGCCACCACACAAACTCCGGAGCCTGCATACTCCCCCCCCACACACACACATACACCGTGACCCAGTCAACCAGATGGGAGGGAAACACAGCCTGCAGTGTACTGACCCAATTATGTCTACAGGGAACATCAAGAGGTCTTATACACAGAAAGATGATGCGGAGGCAACAGAAACACAAAATTGAAAACACCAAAAATACGAGAATGAAGAACAGAGAGGAAACAAGAAACACAATGCATCAACAAGTGAGATTACTGATATTGACCTGCAGGAAATGCAAGATGGAGAATTCCAAATTTTGATCTTCAGAATGATGAAAGGCCTCAAAGAAAGCATAGATGAGATGAAGGAGGAAATTGAGGCTCTTAAGAAAGAATCAGAAAGAAACTCTGAATGAAATGAAGGAGTCAATAAACAAATTAAAGAATGCAATAGAATCCAACTCTAGTAGGCTCTACTATATGGAAAACAGGGTATCACTCCAGGAAGACAGTTCATTCAAAACTGAAAACACAGTCACCAATACACAGAAGATATTGCAACAAGACACCCTGACCATCCAAGAAATACAGAACAATAGAAGACGTCATGACCTAAGGATAAAAGGCATTGAAGAAGGTTTAGAAGCACAGACCAACGGTATCAGAAACCTCATTAAAGAAATCTCTGAGAATTTTCCAAACATAGAAAAGGATTTGGACATTCACATACAAGAGATATATAAAACACCATTAAGACAGGACCAAAGAAGGACCTCCCCATGCCATGTAATATTAAAATAACTAACATATAACTACGATGCACCAATAAATGTAATAAATTTAAAAAAATAAAAATTAAAAAAATAATTAAAATGACTAACATAGAGGCCAAAGAAAGAAACTTAAAAGCAGCAAAAACAAAAGAATGGGTGACATACAGGGGCAAAACGATAAAAGTCACCCCAGATTTCTCAACCCAAGTCAGGAATGCCAGGAGGGATTGGTATGAAGTACTCTGGACCCTGGAAGAAAACAACTTCCAACCAAGACTGATATATCCAGCAGAGCTATCATTTAAAATTGATGGAGAAATAAAAGTGTTCCATAATAAACAAACAATTAAATAATTCATGAAGACAAGGCCAACACTAGAGAAAATCCTAAAAGGAATAAATCACAAAGAAGGAAAAAGAAGCAATTTTCACAACCACAGGAGAGGTGAACTCCACCAGGTAGGCAACTAAACAAGGAGATTTGTCACTACAGCAAACAGAAAATAGAACTCAAAATGATAGGAAAAAAAATCATATCTCAACAATAACATTGAATGTCAAAGGACTCAACTCCCCAATTAAAAGGCATAGACTGGCAATGTGGATTAAAAAGCATAACCCAACTGTATGCTGCTTACAAGAAACTCACCTTCTAGCCAAAGATACTTATATGCTAAAGGTGAAAGGATGGAAAAGATATACCATGCAAATGGAGATCGAAAACAAGCAGGGGTAGCAACGCTTGTATCTGACAAAACAGACTTTAAGCACACATCAGAAGAAACAAAGTGGGTCACTTCTTACTATTAAAAGGAATAATCCAACAAGAAGATACAATGATAGTAAACATTTATGCCCCAAATGTGGGTGCACCCACATTCATAAAACAAAGTCTTCAGGACATCAGGTCCCAAATAGACCCAAGCACAATAATATTGGGAAACTTCAACACACCACTCACGCCACTAGATTGATCCTCCGGACAAAAGATGAATAAAGATTCTTCAGACCTAAAGATAACTATAGACCGAATGGATCTCATAGACACATACAGATTATTTCAACCAGCAACACCCGAATACGCATTTTTCTCAGTGGCTCACAGAACATTCTCCAAAATGGACCACATCCTGGGTCACAAAGCAAGCACCAGCAAATTCAAAAGATGTGATTTAATTCCCTGCATCTTCTCAGATCACAACGGAATGAAACTGGAAATTACCAAGAAGACAAAAAGTAATCACATAAGTACATGGAGACTGAACGATACACTTCTGAATTAGGACTGGATCAGAAAAGAAATAAAAACAATCCTGGAATTAAACGAAAATAGAGACACGACATACCAAAGTCTATGGGACACTTTGAAGGCGGTGTTAAGAGGAAAATTTATAGCACTGAGTGCCCACATAAGAAAAACAGAAAGCCTCCAAATAAACAACCTAATGACAAATCTAAAGGATCTTGAAAAACAGGAACAGTTGAATCCCAAAGCCAGTAGGAGGCAGGAGATAACTAAACTCAGAGCAGAAATTAATGAAGTAGAGAATAAAAAAACAATACAAAGAATCAACAAAACAAGAGCTGGTTCTTTGAAAAGATTAACAAGATTGACAAACCACAAGCTAACCTAACCAAATGAAGGAGAAAATCAACCTAAATTACCATAATCAGAAATGAAAAAGGGGACATCACCACAGATAGTGGAGAAATCCAGAGGATCATAAGAAACTACTTTGAAAACTTATATTATAATAAAATGGAAAAGGTGGAAGAAATTGAGAGAATTCTAGGTACATACAACCTACCTAAATTAAACCAAGAGGATATAGAAAATCTGAATCAACCAATAGCAAGCATAGAGATAGAAACAGCAATAAAAATTCTTCCATCAAAGAAAAGTCCAGGTCCAGGTCCAAAGGTTTACAAAACCTTTACAGAAGAACTAAAAAAAAAAAAAAACTTCACAAACTATTGCGTGAAATTGAAAGAGATGGAATTCTTCAAAATTCCTTTTATGAGGCCAACATCACATTAATACCAAAGCCAAATAAAGATACCTCAAGAAAAGAAAATTACAGACCAATATCATTAATGAATATAGATGCAAAAATTCTAAATAAAATACTAGCCACACACATTTGAAACAATATTGAGAGAATTGTACACCAAGACCAAGTTGGTTTCATCCCAGGAAAACAAGGCTGGTTCAACATACGCAAAACAATACATGTTATTCACCACATAAAGTAAACTATAAACAAGAAACACATGATCATTTCAATAGATGCGGAAAAAGCATTTGACAAAATTCAACACCCATTCATATTAAGAACTCTACATAAAATTGGAATAGAAGGAACATACCTCAACATCATTAAGTCAATATATGAAAAACCCAAAGCCAACATCATTTTGAACAGGGGAAAATTGCCAGAATTCCCCTTAAAATCAGGAACAAGACACTATCACCACTCCTTTTCAATATAGTCCTCTAAACTCTTTCCAGAGCAATAAGAAAGGAGAAGGATATCAAAGGAATTCAAATAGGAAAAGAAGAATTAAAATTATCTTTATCTGCGGATGACATGATCCTATATCTAGAAGACCCAAAGAACTCAACCAAAAGTCTACTAGAGCTGATTAACAAATTCAGCAATGTAGGAGGATACAAGATCAACCTAAGAAAATCAGTAGCATTCATATACGCCAACCATGAATCCACTGAGAAAGAAATCCAGAAAACAATTCCATTCACAGCAACTTCAAAACCAAATACCTAGGAATAAACTTAAACAAAGAGGTAAAAGATCTCTACAATGAAAACTATAGAACACTGAAGAAAGAAATCAAGGAAGATCTTAGAAGATGGAAAGATCTCCCATTCTTGGAGAGGCAGAATAAACATTATCAAAATGGCCATTCTGCCAAAAATGATCTACAGAGTCAATGCAATCCCTATCAAAATGCCAACATCATTCTTCACAGATCTAGAAAAATCAGTCATTAATTTCATATGGAGAAAGAAAAGACCCAGAATAGCTAAAGCAATGCTCAGCAATAAGAACCATACAGGAGGCATCACAGTCTCTGACTTCAAATTATACTACAGAGCTATAGTAATAAAATCAGCATGGTATTGGCACAAAAACAGGCACATAGGCCAGTGGAACAGAATAGAAGATACAGAAACAAGTCCACAAACTTATAGCCAATTGATTTTCTCCAAAGGTACTAAACCCATATGTTGGAGAAATAACAGTCTTTTCAACAAATGGTGCTAGGAAAACTGTTTATCTACATGTAGAAAAATGGAACTAAATCCTTACTTCTCACCCTGCACAAGAGTCAACTCAAGATGGAACAAAGACCTGGAAGTTAGACCAGAGTCTGTGAAATTATTAGAAGAAGGCATAGGTCAACACTCCAACATATAGGCACAGGTAGAATCTTCCTCAACAAGACCTCCAAAGCACAGGAAATTAAAACAAGAATTAATAAGTGGGATAGCATTAAACTACAAAGCTTCTGCTCATCAAAGGAAACCATCAAGAGTCTAAAGAGAAAGCCTATGGAACGGGTAAAGATCTTTGCAAACTATTCCTCTGACAGAGGTCTAATATCTAGGATATACAAAGAACTTAAAAGACTTTACACTCAAAAAACAATTTGATCAAGAAGTGGGCAACTGAAATGAATAGACACTTCATGAAAGAAGACATATAAATGGCCAATAGATACATGAAAAAATATTCAACATCATTAGCAATCAGGGAGATGCAAATCAAAACTACTCTAAGATTTCATCTAACCCCAATTAGAATGGCAATCATTAAGAAGCCAAACAACAACAAATGTTGGTGAGGATGTGGGGAAATTGGGACTCTTCTACACTGTTGGTGGGATTGCAAACTAGTTCAACCACT
>PVJS01030759.1:13582-23969 GCA_004027185.1 Glis glis | reverse complement strand
TGTGTGTGTGTGGTGTATGGTGTGTGTGTGTTGTGTGTGTGTGTGTGAGATGGGAAATGGAATTCTATGGCAAATAGCCTCACATGATTAATGGTGCCCCTCCCACCTCCAGCACTTAAGGCTGCTGTTAATTGTTCCCCATTTCAGGATTTCCAGGCGACATAGCGACCTCCTGAGCTTTCATCTCCACACCTCTTATGACAGATAATTATGGTTGAGTGTGAGCGTCAACAGGAAAGCAGACCTCTTATCTTCATGTCAGGCACTTAAATGAGCATTTTAAGGCAAATTATTAATAGCTGTGCTTGAGAAAATGATATCAGCAAGAGCTTTTGAGATATTGAATTGTGTTCTGACTGTGGAAGAAAAAAACACCATTTCAAAGATAAATAGGGGGATTTTTATGAAGTAATTTAATTTATCCAACAAATATTGATTGCATACCCTTAATATCCAAGATATCTTATTATTAGGGACCACAGGATATATGATTTGGTTCCTGATCTAACAGAGTTTTGCAACCCACGAGTTCCAAAAGCATTTATTGTTTTAAAAGACCTACAATACAAAGCAATGTTAAACATGCAGCGGTCTGGGCACTTGAGGAAGTGGGGTGCCTGGTGAGAAAGGACCCCTGAGCTGCCTCTGGAGGGATGAGCAGTGCAGGGCTGGGTGGGAAAAGGGAAGGGGGCCTGCCCTGTGCGGGGGATTGTGCGGCCAAAGTCGTGGGGGAGAGAGGCAAGGATGCAGTTAGTTCCCCTGGACCATGAAATGCCTACTGGGGAGTGGCTGGAGATGGGCAGAGGCCAAGTGCTTCTAAGCAAAGAATCTTCACAGCCAGGCTCAGGAGCTAAGCTTTAGTCTTTGGGAAATAGGGTGACTAACAGGTGGTATGAGGGGGACCAATCAGAAGGGAAGGCTGATTTTTAAATAGTGTCAGGAGCTTGGCCAGACTGCGGCAGGTAAGGTCTGGCGGAGGGCAAGCCTCACCTTGGTCCACAGGGCTGGCTGGAGCCCACAGGTCATGCTGCTGCAAGTCCGGGTGTCACACCATATGTTTGGTAAGGCTGCACGAGTCACAACAGGGAGGCGCCAGCCCTCCAGACATCTGCACTCTGCACAGAAGGGATCCCCAACATTAATATTATAAACATGATTTACCCAATTTATCTTATCTGCAGTTTGGCCTTTTGTAATTGTGGACTGATTCTGCAGGCATATAATTTCGTGAGATGTGCCTTGAATCTCCCAAGAAGGTAACCTACACCTGCCTCGGAGGCCCAAACCTGTCACTAGAGGTGGTCAGGGCCCTTTCCATTTTCCTGGCCTACACTAGGTGCATAACACATGCAAACGTTTATAAGCAGGGACTGATGAAAGGCCTAGCTGAAGCCAGACCCTCATTAATTGGTTTGGCCATTTAGCCAAGCAGGCTGAGCCCCTCCAACATGCGAGGGGCCACATCACCTCTGTGACTGCCAGCCACAGGGACGGTCCGTTCTCTGAAATCTCTCAGGAGAGTGTGGGCTCAGCCTTGCTCTGCCTCATTAGCAAGTGCATCCTTCTGGAGGAGGAGGGTTTAATGGGTTCACCTGCCCTACAGGATTATGACCGAACACCAGAGCAGAGAGGACTGAGGGTCCCTCTGTGGGGAGCCTGGGGATTAGCCATCGTGTCATCTCCAGATGTGTCATCATGAAGGAAACGTTACTTGTTGTCTTAGTCTGTTCAGGATGTTATAACAAAAGAAACTGGGTGACTTATCAACAGCAGAAATTTACTTGCCAGAAGTCCCAGGTCAAGGTGCTGGCAGCGTGGTGTCTGGTGCGTGGTGTCTGGTAAGGGCTGCTTCCTGGCGTGTAGAAGCTGCTTTTCACTGTGTCCTCAGATGCCTGAGAGAAAGATCACCTCTCCTCTGTCTCTGAAGGGCGTTAATCCCATCAAGAGGGCTGTACTCTCACGATGTAATCACCCCAAAGGCTGCACCTCCTAAACCATCAGACTGAGGGTTAGGATTTCAACAGATGAGTTTGGGGGAGCACAAACACTCAGTCCATTGCACCGGTACCTGTGGTGGCAACAGCAGCTTCTACTCATGGGTCTCCGTCTGCGCCAGGCACTGAGGCCAAGCACTTTATAACAGAAGCTGGATTGAATTCAGGACACTGTGACTCCAAAGCATAGGCCCTTAACGCACACCCTTAACCTCCTAATGTCTCTTTCCATGTGAAATAGGATTGCGTTGGACTGAGGGGAGCAGAATCTGACCATGGCCTAAACAGGTGAGGGGATCGCCACCTTACCTCCATTGCTCGGCACAGAGCCTGGCACATACTAAATGCTTACTAAATGTAATTAAGTGAATACAAGAGTGAACGATTTCCTTAAATAATACTTCTGCTATCTTACATCAGTATAACATTTTATTGTTAGTGCTCCCTCTCGGTGGTTTCCGGAAGTACCAGCATCCTCATTTCAGGGGTCGCAGAGAAGACCCTATGCTGTTCCACCTGTGCAAATAACTCTGTGCGGAGTCCAGGCAGGTTTCAATATCTCTATTTTGCGGAGGACACAATGGAGGCTTAGAAAGTTTTCATTTTTTATTGAAAGTCACAGAGTAAGGCCATCATGGTGTAGAATTCAAAAACTGTTTTTCTTTGAGGTCAGTACTTTTTCTCCATTGGTACATCTCTTCCTCTAAAGCACTATTTTAAAAAGGGGTGTAGAAATTTTACCAATGGACCCATTTCATTAAATGCCGTAAGCTAGGTGCAGCTTGGTGAGGAGCGGGCATGGCCACAGCTCCCTTCCTTCCCCTCCCTCACTCCCTCCCCGTCCCCCCTGGTCCTGGATCCTGCTTTGGAAGCAGCTGTGATGCCCATGTTCTGAAGGCAAAGGGAGAAAACATATTAGTCCTCTAGTATGATAATCATATAACAGAAATTCATGGTGCCCCAGAGGGAGAGAATTACAAATGGATGGAAGGTGACTATTTAATGTGCAGGCCATTTTTTTAAGGGTGTAAAAATAAATAGAGGAGAATGGAGTGCAAACAGAACCTGCGGCAAATGGGAGGCAAATGGGCCTGTCTGGTTGGCGCCCTGCTGCCACCCACCACCCTGGGTAATGACGGCCATTTTTAACATTTCCTACTTTGCCATCCTTCAAATAGCGCTACAGCCTCTCACTTACTTGCCAGTCTTCAGGAAGTTTCTAGAGCTCCTGGTGAATGAGGAATGCCTCCGTCCCCATCTCTCCTTCCCCTGCTTCGGCAGCCTTGCCCTTGCCGCCCACCTCAGGGCACATCAGGTTCAGGCCCTGGGCCGGGTGGGCAGGGATGGGGCGAGGGTGGTGGCTGCTTCTCTCTGTGTCCCTCTGCACAGCCTGTCATGCTTGGGGCGTGCCCCTGGGAGGGGCATGAGAGGCGGGGCCTTTACCGATGCTCCTGCTGCAGAGTCCTTCAGATGTTCTGGCCTCCAGCACAGCCCTCTCCCTCCCAAACTACGAGACAGGTCATTGTGAGCTCTTCCTCTACAGGGGACACTCAGGGACCTGAACCCCGGAAGCAGAGCCTAGGTGGGTGTGCTGCCCACCCCCTCCATCTGCCCTTCTCCTCGCAGCCCTGGGGAAGCTGCCAGGACACTCGGTGTGGCCCATTTCTGCCCTGAAATTCAGCTGTACACCACCAAGACCACTGGCCTTCAATAAGTAATTTCTCCTGTTTCCTCAAATCCTACCCCATCCCAGACTTGGCTATTCTTGAGGAGGCCCCTGACCCTCCACCAGCCACAGAGGCTACTTGACTTAATAAGCGGAGCATGTGTCCCCTCGGTCCTCGCCCGCTGTCTTCCCATGTGACGATTTCCTTGTCCCCTCTCCCACAGGCGGGCACGATGCGCTTCAAGTTTTGCTCTGGGCTTTTCTTTCTGATTCCCATTCTCTCTTCCCTCTGACCTCTCATGGGTACAAACAAGCCAGGCAGCCCATCTCAGCGTGGGCGCGTAGGAGAACGCTGTTTCCTCCAGGACCTCGTAGGCTGGGGCTGGAGGTGGAAGGTCCCTGGCAGTAAGGGACATGGAATCTTGGCTCGTCCTCATCTTCTTACAACACCGACTCCAAGGTTCAGGCCCCGTGCAGTTCTCTCTGCCTGGCACTGGCCCCTCTGCGGATCCAGAAGGGCCCCCGTGTGGGCCAAGCTTCTAGCTGGTGGGGGAGAAGCAGGCCCAGGCTGCAGCTTCCAGGAGGTGCCATGAGGCAGGTGCGGGGCTCTCACAGGCTGAGGCTCTGCCCCTGAACACCCACACTTTGGTCACAGGTTCCTGGGGACATTAGGGATCAGCCAGCTCTCTATGCACTGTGTAAACAAGCAGGCATGAGCACAGCACCCGGGTTGTCCTGGGGTTTGCCCACTGTGGCTCCGCCCACCACTGTGGTCAGAGCTGGAGCTTGTGTCTCCCTGCCCTTGTGTCACCATGGGCTTTCTCCCTGTCCTCCTTGGTGGCCAGGGTGCCGTGTGTGCTCGTCGTCAGAAGCCGCCAATGAGCCTGGGAAGTCTCACTTCCTGACACGGAACTCTACACACAGCCCTCTTCTGCAGTCTTCCAAAAGCAATGTGTGCAGAATTTCAGTTTCTTCTGACTTTCATCAGAATGAGCCAACTGCCTGAGCCAAGTGCTTGGGGTCACGGATAACGTTGGGTGGATGTCTGGCCTTGTGAGGCAGAAAGCCAAAGCCTGAGGTGTGGGAGCTCTGCCAAGGTCCCGGGGACCAGGCTGCTGCCTGGTGACTCTGTGATAGGCTCTTTTTTATCAGAGCCTCTGTGTTGTCCCCAAGAACACAACAAAACCTTAAAAAGTGTAGGATTTCTGAGAGACAGGACAGAACAGCCCAGAGACCCCAGAAACCTCAAGCATAAGCCAGAGGGCTATATCCCCCCCAAGAGCTTATGGGGGACAAAGGGAGCAGAGAGCGGGAATGAGCTTTCCCCGCCCGCCCGTGGCTGCAGGGAGAGGAGCCTTGCCTGTGTAAGGCATGGGGTAAGTTTTCTGTTCTGTGGGGTCCAGTACAATACTATGTAACATACAAGGGATGGTTTAGAAAACAAGACACTGATGCTTCCCACCTCCACTGCCACCCACGATTTTTCTTTTTCTTTCTCTCCCCTCCCCCACCCCTCCCTTCTTTCAGGCCACCAGACTGCAAAGAATGCTGGGGGAGAGGGAGAAGGCAGGGAAGGGAGACAGGATGGTGGCCAGCAGTGCCTGCACCACCTTGTGACCTCCTACAGTTCCCAGAAAGGATTGCTAGGCTTATAAAAGGAGATTGGGGGGAAATAACTTAATTGAGCAATGTGTGGCTCCCTGGCCCCACATACACTCAGATACGACGGTGAGCAGCCAGGTCAACTAGCAAGAGCCACTCCAAAGCCTTTCGTTAATTTAGGCAGGGGAAGGGATTTTTTCCCCTCTCTAAATTCTTCAATCTGAAGTTCCTATACAAAGGTGGGCATAATATTGTTAGCCTTTACCTACTGCTTTGCAAGCCTATGAAAATCTTGTCTTCTTTCCTTGGTAGAAAACCATGTGATATTTAAATGCTCCACCTTTGTTTAATGTCTAATCTATGCTCCAAGTCCACTGCTTTCTCCTTGAACAAAAATGACAGGTCTGCTTTACTGAAGATAGAAATAAGGAAAGGAAGCTGGGTGTGGTGGTGTATGTCTGTAATTCCAATACTTGGGAAACTGAGACCAGAGGATCGCAGGTTTGAGGTCAGCCTCAGCAATTTAGCCAGACTCTCAGCAACCTAGTGAGACCCTGTTTCAAAACAATAACAAAAGAAATTAAAAGGGCTGGGGTGTAGCTTGGAGGTAGAATGCCCCTGGGTTCAATTCCCAGTACCACAACAACAACAACAAAAAAGAGGGTGGGGAAGAAAGAAAAAAAGAAGGAAGGAAGGGAGGGAGGGGAGGGGAGAAGAGGGGAGGGGAGGAGTGGTGCTGGGCTACTGGAGTCTGAGCCCAAGGATTGCTTGAGTTCAGGAGTTTAAAGCCAGCTTGGGCATCCTAGTGAGACCCATCTCAAAAAAGGAGAGCAACACAGCAGTTCATTCCTTAGTCCTGAAGCCCATGGGCTTCTGCAAAGAGTTTAGCCAATAGCAAATCTGGAGGAAAATTTTCAAGGAAATTTGGAGGGATTGATGTTGAGGCACTTTTTTTTTTCTAGACCTACTTCATTTGATTTTGTAGGAAAAAAAAAAAGAAATGACTCACCAAAATGAACCACATAAAAATGATATATAGGAGTTTTTGAATCAAAATAAACCATAAATACGTAATAAATCCTCCATAGGCTCATTGGAAATGGATAGCAATAATGTTGTGTTTACTTCCTTACTCCCAAAGTGCAGATATTTATTATAATTCAGGGCAATTCGTTGTACTAGTCTGGCATTTATAAAATTCTCATCATGGTATTAGAGTAAGAACAGTTTCCTAGGAAGTACGTTATAATAACTGTAATTAGCAGCTTGTAAACAGTCATAATTCATCGTTCAGAGGAAAAGGGACAGGGACGGTGAAGAGTTGTGTGCATGGCTCTCTCCTCTGGGGTGTTTCCATCAGGCGGGCTGCTCACCTGGAGCACAAGTCACCGAGGCGGCCTGGGGGCAGGGGACAGACAGCCCCCTCAATCCCAGGCCGTGGGGTTTCCTCTACTGATGCCAGGATAGCCCTGGTCCCAGTGCTACCCACGCCAGCCTCTTTTACAGCTTCGTTCCCTGGATGTACAGCAAGTTGGATTCCCCCAAGCAAAAGTCACCTGCAAGAAGAAGCCGGGTGGGCAGGCTCGCAGGGACATGGTGTGAGTCCTCGGGCTACAACACAGGACCCGGGCGCTGTTCTGACCCCTCGTGTCTTGTGTTGCAGCCGGAGGGACACAGGTCTGCAGCAGAGCGGGCTTGGTGGCCCCCAAGGGACTTGACTTGGCACAGGGAACTGAGGCAGAGACTTTGGGAGAGCTGGGGTGGATGGGGGTTGAATGTCCAGCAGAGAGGCCAGTCCCATCACCCTTGGCAGTGCCCACCCGGCCGGTCCCCTCCCTTGTCCTTGCTCAGTCCCCATCCATGCTTCCCCTTCAGGTAGCTGGATACATTTTCTGCACAGTATAGACTAAGCTGCTGCAGGCATCAGGTGGGTCTCATTGGTGACATTACTTTCCAATGCAACAGAGGTGTCAGAAAGAAATGAAATCACACCATGAACTTCAGTCAGTAGGGAAGTAGCCCCCCAAAACAACCCTAAAACTGAAGGTGGGAGGTGTCACAGACAAGGTGCCTCCATCCATTCAGGCTGTCACTGCTGGGGCAGGGCTGGGGACACAGGGTCCAGTGAGTGGCCCCTGCCTTCACAGCTGGAGTTTGTGAGTCACATTTTGGCAAATCGCCTGCCCTGGGGCCCCGTCCTTCAATCAGACAAGCCCGGCCCCCAGGACCATCCCTGTGTGACTCTCTAGGATGCCTGCCCTGTGTTCTCCAGGTGGAAAGCACCAAGTATTCCCTCCCTTTTCACCAGCTCACGCTGTTCACAGTGCCTCCACTTTCACGAGCTTTGAAATGTAATTGGATCAGCATTTTTCCTTCTGAATGATTTGGAGGGAAGTAGAATAAAATGAGAGACAGCATTTAAATCTGAACCAACACAAGACAGCCAGGAAGTTGAGAGGATTGAGATGAAGGGAAGACCCTGGCCCAGACAGCCCAGAAGGTTCTGTCATAGAACAGGTAACAGCCAGGTTAAGGTAGCCCAGGCTCCCCTGCGTCTGGAAGCTGGGACACTATCTTTGTGACGTCCTGCTTGGTAAAGACTGCCAGGAAGCCCAAACCAGATGGAGACCAGTGGAGCAGCTGCAACTCAGACGGAACTAGAAGTGAATGAACAGGCACGGGATCTCAACCGCTATGGAGGGTGCGTCATTTTGTAAGGTTTCTATTACTGCATTTTCATAGAAAAGTTAACTGCTTGCTCTCGCCTTTCCCTCCCAGTCTGAACAGTTCTGTTCCAAAGACACTAGGTGGGGCTGAGTAAGAGGGGCGTGGGCCAGGGAGCCTCAGTGGGTCAGAGGGGGGCCTCAGAACACTGGTGGACTGGTGGGGCACGCTTGTAATCTCAGGACTTGGGAGGCTGAGACAGGAGGATTGCGGGTTTGAAGCCAGCCTCAGCAACTTAGTGAGGCTCTCAGCAATTTAGCAAGACCCTGTTTCCAAATAAAAATGAAATAGGTCTGGGGGTGTAGCCTGGAGGACCATGGGTTCTATCTCCAGTACTACAAAAAACAAACAAACAACAACAACAACAACAAAACTGAGGTAGGATAGAAGAGATAAAATATTAGGTAGAAAGGAGACAAATTGGGAAGGAAAGGAAAATATAGTTTTAAAATCTAAAAAAACTTCATAATCCTTAGCTTCACTTTACAGAGCCTGGTCTTAGACAAAAAGCCCTTAATGAGCCACACTTTTAATTCCATTTTGAAATTGTAACATGGGCATTTGCTTTTGATACATATATCTGTATGCTCCACTCCCTGTTGCTTTTGATACATGTATCTGTTTGCTCCACTCCCTGAAGGAAACCATCTTAGTTTTGGTCATCCATCTTAGCTCATAATTGATCTTTAGTTGATCATGAATCTTCCAGAAGTCAACCATCTTAGTTTTGGTCATCCATCTTAGCTCCTGAATGTTGAACTTTGTTTCTAAGTTACTGTCTGTCTTGGGAAGTAGCCAATCGCACAGAATTGGCTCCAGCGAATTGGTCTCCTGCCTTTCCAGCAGCCCATAGTTCATTAATCGTGGGGTTCATCTGAGACACGTGCAGAAGGGAACCGATTCTGATGTAAAAGTCAGAGAAGCTACCTTCATCAAAACAACACATATTCAGACCCGACACACTTTAGTGATCAAACTGTTGACTCCTTAAACCTTTGTTACAAGTGTGAGCTTTAAACTATCTTTGTAAAACTGCCTTTTGCTCCAGCTAATCCGGTCCACCATGGGGTTACTGTCAATTGGGGGGGGGCGCTTTTGGGATTTTGCCTTAACTGAAGTATGTTGATTTCTTTCCCCCTATATTTGCACTTAATATTTAGAAGTAGATATAGTCAAAAGAAATTTTGTTATTGTCTGACCTCTTGCCTCAATTGAGAAAAGACCTACCCTGCTTATACTGTTTGTTTAAGAGGGAACAGGGCCACATACTGGGGACAGAAACTGTTTACTTAAAATGTGCTTTGTTTTACAGAAAAACCTTACAAAAACACATCGATCCTTCCTAGTCAAGGGAAAGGCGCTCCAGATATATACACACATATATATGTAAATCTCTTGTTAAAATCTAATTTGTCTTATCTAGGAAATGTCCTCAGGTCCTCACAAAGAAAAACCTTGGTATGCTTGAAAATGTGAGGTTATAAGTTTTAAGAGCACTCAAAGTTACCTGGAGGTGATGGGGATTGGGCTCACATTGATTACTAATAGGTATCAATTGCTAATAGTGAGAACAAGCTCTCATACTCAGGCAGAACAATAAAATCCTTTTCTCTGTCTCTAAGTTGTCAGCCGAGAGCTGCAGCCAAGGTTGACTTTGGTCAGCTAAAAGTTGGCTGTTAGCCCAGCTAAACACCGAATGGTACAAGCACAGACACATGCAATTAAAAAAGAATTATAAGCTTTCACAATAGCTAAGACTAACATTAAAGAAATAAAAAGCAAGCTATATTAACCCAATATTAATTACTAATAACACAAAATAGTTATAGTCCCAAAATCCTTGATACTTTAAAAGACTATATTCCTGTTTATTTTCTTTCCTTTATTATAAAATAAGTTTTCAACATAATAAGTAACTTCTAGCAGATAGAGATAAGAAGATGCTGGGAATTCACCAAGGACACAGGTGTGCAATACACATGCTTTAGACTTTAATGAAAATAAAAACAAAGAATAAAGCGGGCTTTTAACATACAGCTCCCTGACCTCGTTAACCAGGCAACACCTATTAATTAGCGATATCGGACCTATCTGTCTCTGTGAGGATGAACAAAGGGGGCTAGCGGAAAAGGTTTAATTGGCTGATCTGTCCCTGCTTTTGGTGGAAAAAGAAGACTATTGGTTAAGTGAGATAAGAAACAAGAGATAATAATTCTTATAAAAATTGTATATGTTCAAGGCATCAGTGCCTTACTTTCAAGGCACTCCACTGCGTCACCTCTGGCGTAGTGCTTTGCTTACTCTGTCCCCCGTTTCTCTCTGTAATAAAAAACTTTGTTCAAGCTTGCAACAGTAGTTCTGGCTAACTTTTTCTAAACTAGCTAAGAACAAGAACCCGCGG
>PVJS01030759.1:0-13482 GCA_004027185.1 Glis glis | reverse complement strand
GAGAGAGAGAGAGAGCTGAGGCTGGCCGCGAACCTGGATCCTTCGGTCTTCGCCTCCCAAAGTACTGGGATTACAAGCGTGCGCCACCATGCCCGGCTCAGGGATATTCACTTTAAGGCACTTTTTTCTTTTCTTTTTTTTAATGGACCCCGAACTATCTTGCAGGATCGGTAGGGATTAATAGAGCACCCGAGACATAGGGGCTAATAGAGCACCCTGAGAACTGCATATTGGGATTCAAGGACGCTTGCTTTCCAAATTGTAGATGGAATGAGCCAACGTTGTTCATTCTGATTGGGCTGCAACTCTGGGGCAGGGACGCCTAGCCACAGGTAGATTGTCAGCCTAGGACAGACCAAAAGTCTGAGCCTGGTAGAGATTCTTTTCTTTTTCTTTTCAAAGAAAACCCTCTAAAGTGTGCAAAAATTACAAGATCATGGGTTATTCAATATCTATCCCTGAGAATTTATTCCTTGAGTGCATATTAAATAAGTGAAAGGCAAAAGACTTAGAAAAATAGAAGGAAATTAGTTTTTTGTTTGTTTGTTTGTTTGTTTGTTTGTTTGTTACCTGGCTTGGCTCTAGTGTGAATTAAAAAATGGAGGCTTGTTCCGTAAGTGGGAAGGGAAATGGGCAGAGATCTAAATATATGGGTTTTTCCCCCTGAGGAATACAATATGATGATGTTTGATGCGAATCTGCCTTTTGGTGACAGTGGCCACCTGAACTCTTTATTTCAGTGTCATCAATGATTGGCAGTCCCTGCCCCACACATCCCCTACAGTATGGGCTCCCATGTTTGTGTCCACTAGTCTATAAACTATTACTCATTGTGCCACATGACAGACAACTGTAATAGGTTGTATTTTGATTTGGGGGACTCTACATCTGACTCTTATGTTTAGTAAATTTCTATAACTTTCTTGTCCCCTATTTATAGAGATTCAATGCCTGGCAAGTTAAAGCTATTAGATATGTGTTTGCTGTCTGTTTTTGTGTATGTCTGTATCCATAAGTGTATTGTCTGTCTATTGTCTACATGGTACCAAAATTGGCTTATAGAAGAGCACTCATAAATTAAAAAATGGATCCAAATACTTTTTAGTTTACATGACTTAAGTCTTTAACAAATAAGTTTAAGTTTGTTGGTAAAATAAGAGATGTCATTCAAAAGATTAGATTTTTTATAGGGGTTGTTTTAGTGTAAGAATTGTTTTATTTTCTTCAAAATCCTAGTTTTGTGTGTTTTTTTTCTCTCTCTCCTTTCAGAATAACTAGAGAAGCCCTCGAAGTGCATGACCAGATCATGGGTGATTCTACCTCCATCCCTAAGGACTCACCCCTTGGATGCATATTAAATAATTATTTTAAAATAGAGGATATAAAAAAGAGGCTTATTTTTTTCTGTAACACAGTCTGTCCTCAGTAATGAATTAAAGGGTGGAGAAAAATGGCCTAAAAATGGGACTATAAGTTTTAACATTATAAATCAGCTTGATCAGTTCTGTAAGGAAGAAGGAAGGTTTATAGAAGTGTTATATGCTCAGACTTTTATGGCCTTATATCTAAACCTAAAGTTATATGATAATTGTAAGATTTTTTATGCACATGCTCTCCTTAAATGAGCCAGATCGAATAGAGGATTTATTATTAAGTGCTCCAAATAGGTCTCCTCCAGTGCCTGCAGCTGCAATTGCAGGACTGATAGCTTCCTCAGAGCCTTCTACCGAAAACTCTGAGCAAAGTTCTACAGATTCTCCTGCTCTCCTTTCTCCAATAACTCCCGCTTCCATACCTCTTCCTTATAAGCACATCTATCCTCCACTACTGGAGGAACTCAGCCCTGCTGGTATAACTAGGAGTGGCATATCTTATCATTCCAACTAAATCTAAGCCTTCAAATGTGTGTCTGCTTCGGGGAGTGGCAGATGGGGAACAAATATATTGAGAGTACATGTTCCTTTCTCTAAGACTGAGCTAGTCCAGTGTAAGGAAAAATTGGGTCAATTTTCAGAGGACCCTGTTAGATTTATAAATGGGTTTTAAAACCTGGCTATTATGTTTGATCTAATGTGGTTGGATCTTCATGTAATCCTTTCCACTTGCTGCACTCTTGAGGAAAAGACTCATATACAGGAAGCAGCCAAGGCATATAGTAATGAAATCTATGTCCGAGACCAAAGGCAGCCTACAGGGGAAGAGCCTATCCCTGATCAAAACCCTAACTGGAATTATCAAAGCGAGAGTTGAGGACCTTAACGAACGGAATGATATGGGCACATGTTTAATTGAAGGAATGAGACATATGAATAAGTCAGTTAATTGTGATAAGATTAGAGAGGTAACACAAGAAACGAATGAAAATCCTGCTGTGTTTCTGGGATGTTCTGTGTTCCTGCTCTGTGTTCTGGAGATGTACTCATACTGACCCAGACTCATGTGAAGGGAAAATATTATTGGAGACTCATTTTATCAGCCAATCAGCCCCAGATATTAGGAGAAAACTCCAAAAGCAGGAAATGGGACCTCAGACTCCTATTAATCACCTTTTAGATTTGGCCTTTGGGGTTTTCAACAACAGAGACAAGGCAAACGAAATTGAGGACCAGAGGAGACAAATAGAGGCACAAGGACAAGCCCACTTAATTACCCTGGCATTGGGTAACAAGTCCCTATCCCCTCAGAGATACCTAAAGGCTCTTTCCAGAGAGAGGGAAAGGAACTCGAGGCCTGGCACCTGCCATTATTGCAAAGAGCCTTGGCATTGGGTCAAGGACTGCCCTGAGGTCCATCTGCGCCTGGGGTGTGCCCCCTCTGTAAAGGGGGAAAACATTGGAAGCGTGATTGCCTTCGCTTCTGAAAGGAAGTGAGGCCATCTGCTCCCATCATGGCTACCCTCGCAAATGGAGGGTGCCTGAGGCTCAGCAAGGCCCCCTCTGATCAACCCTCTACAGCTGGACATCACAACAGAGGAGCCTCGGGTAACTCTTGACATGGCAGGCAGAGATACCAATTTTCTTTTAGATACAGGGGCTCAGTTCTCTGCTTTGCTTGTCTCTCCTGGACACCTTTCTAAAAAAAAAAACATGATTGTAATGGTGTTGACAGCACTCCCAAGTCCAAAAGATTTACAGTGCCTTTAACCTGCAGATTTGGAGAACTAAACTTTACCCAAGCCTTCTTAGTTCTCCCAGAGTGTCCCACTCCTTTGTTGGGAAGAGATTTCTAGCTGCCCTGGGAGCAACTCTTAATTTAGCACCAAAACATGCTCCCCCATTCTTAGATGCATTAATAACAGGGCCAGTAAAACACAAAAATATATCTGAGGATATTTTATGTCAGGTAGATCCTCAGGTTTGGGACATTGAAGTTCCAGGAAAGGTAGTTAATGCTCAGTCCATTTCTATTTCATTAAAAACCCCAAAAGTTTACCCCCACAGGCTGCAGTATCTCCTGGTTTTTAAGTACACATTTTCTGGGTGGGTAGAAGCATATCCTACCCGAACTGAAAAGGCCCAAGAAGTTATTAAGGCATTATTAAAGGAAATTATTCCTAGATTTGGGCTCCCCAGGTCACTTCAAAGTGACATTGGACCTTCCTTCGTCTCAAAGGTAACACAGGAAGTCTCACGAGCTCTGGGCATAACTTACTATCTCCATAGCCCCTGGCACCCTCAATCGTCAGGAAAGGTGGAAAGGACTAACTTACAAATCAAAACCACCTTGGGAAAGCTATGCCAAGAGACCTCAGTTACGCTTACTGCCCATTGCTCTATTAAGGATTAGAATTGCTCCCAAGACCTCTCTCCAACTGAGTCCTTATAAAATGCTTTATGGAAGGCCTTTTCTAAGTACTCCCACAGCTGTTAAACTACAGGGACACAATTCCTGGATTCATATGCCTAGAATTAAACCTGTCCCTCTTGAGACTTTACAGGATCAAGGCTCTAAAGTCAGAAATAAGCCTCCAGATGTCAGCAAACACTATTCCTTTAAACCTTTGGAAGATTTAAAAGTATTATTCAAAAGAACCAAGAAGACTGAATCAGGATAAGTTTTTTGTGCTTTTCCTTATAAGTACATTATGTCTATCCCGACTAAGAAATATCAAATTATTTGTCTCCTAATTTTTACATCATTCTTCCAGGGAAAAGCAAACTTTTTCCTGGACTAGACACAACAATATGATATTAATAAAGGTGTCTGTTGGATTTGTGGGCTATTACCCACTTCTAGTACATCTGGATTACTTTGGTGGATATCCCCCTTGCAAGAAAATGATTGGTTGACATCTTGTTGGGATAAGATTCTGATTTTCTTGGCCAAGTATACTTTGCATCACAATATTCTTCTGTTGTTTGATTTACAGTTGTCAGGGGCTAATATCTCACATGTTTATGCTTTCCTTTTCAGAACATCAAAGCATGATGGTTCTACAGCCAACAGCAACAAAAAACCTGACCTCCCTATGTCTCCTTTAGATCAGTTAGGACAAGAGTTTCAATCCTTGGATAGGCAGGGCCAATGTCCCTTGTCAGCTCAGAAGAAGTTATAGAAGACAGAACTCTGCCTTTCAACACCCCTTAAGATTAAGGGACTGAAGTCTCGGGGTTAAACTGTAACATGGGCATTTGCTTTTGATACATATATCTGTGTGCTCCACTCCCTGTTGCTTTTTTTTTCAAAGTTGTTTGCACCATTTTATTTATTTATTTCTGAGCATATTTTTTGTTTCATTTCATTTATTGGTGCATTATAGTTATACATTTTGATAAGTGTCAGGGTATCAGAAGCATGCATGCATACATTGCTCATTTAGCCCTCCCTCAAATCCCACCCATTTCCTTCCCCTTCCCTCCTTTCCATGCTCAGCATAGTGATTGACTCTGATAAATTTGTGTATATACATCGTGTGCATTAGTGCTTTTGATACATGTATCTGTATGTGCCACTCCCTGAGGGATACCATCTTAGTTTTGGTTATCCATCTTAGCTCCTGAATGTTAAACTTTTTTTCTAAGTTACTGTCTGTCTTGGAAAGCCAATTACGTAGAGTTGTGAACCCAAACCCTCCCTAAATCAGGGTGAGGGGCAGGATCTTGTTAGGGATAAAAGCCAAGCAGACTGCCTCTCGGTGTGCTTGCTAACTGGACTCTGTGTTGGTCGCACACCCTTCTGCAGAAGCAAATCATTCACTTTCCTGAATAAACCTTTGTTTTTCTCTGACCAGGCACGTGCTGAAATTCTTTTCTGCCACGGAAGCCAAGAACCCCACAAAATTATCATGTTTTCCCCTGACACACCCGTGGATGATGTTGGCATGTGCTTCTGGGAGCTGCTCACTATGGAGGCCAGAGCCCAGCGGGGTGAGAAGGGAGAGCATGTTGTGGGGGCGGGGCGTTGTCACAAGCAATAACAGTATTTAACACTTTTTTTTCACTACTGGGGATTGAACCCAGGGACATTCTACCTCTGAGCTACACCCCCAGTCCTATTTTTTTTTATTCTTTATTTTGAAACAGGATCTCACTAAATAGCTGAGGCTGGCCAAGAACCTGCGATCCTCCTGCCTCAGCCTCCCAAGTATTGGGATTACAAGCGTGCGCCACCATGCCTGGCTAGTATTTAACACTTATAACAGTATATAACTCCATTTCTTGCTTTAGGCTATTTTTTGTGTGTACTTTACTTCCTCTGTGTGTCCTAAACTCCTTTGTACATTGTCACTGTTTTAAGCAGTCAATAGTTTTTCAAAACCTTTTGATTTTGAAATAGTTGTTATACTCACAGGAGGAAATTAGTGCAGAGAATCCTGTGTGTCCTTCACTCATCTTCCTCCGGCAGTAACACGTTACCTAACTAGAATAAAATATAAAAAACCAAGACATTTAGCCATGGTAGTGCACACCTGTGATTCCAGTACTTGGGAGGCTCAGACAGGCGGATCACAGGTTCAAGGCCAGCTTCAGCAATTTAGTGAGACCCTCAGCAACTTAGTGACACTTTGTTTCAAAATAAAAAATCAAAAGGGTTGGGGGTGTAGCTTGGAGGTAGAATGCCCCTGGGCTCAATCCCTAGTACCAAAAAACAAAAACCACAAAACAGAACATTCATATTGTTATAATACTGCTATGTCAAGTTTTACCAGTTTTCATAAATAAGTGTGTATGTATAGTTTCATATGATTTTGCCACATATATAGATTTATATAATCACCACTGTAATCAAGATACAAAACTGTCCCATCACTACGAAGAATCTTGTACTACTCCATTCTAGTCATACTGCCCCCTTTCTCTTCCATTCCTATTCTCCTGGCAATCATTAATTTGTTCTCCATCTCAATAATTCTGTCAATATGATGATATTATATAAATGGAAAAATACAGTATGTCATCTTTTTTTTGCAGTACTGGGGATTGAACCCAGGGGCATTCTACCTCTGAGCTACACCCCCAGCCCTATTTTTAATTCTTTATTTTGAAACAGGGTCTCACTAAGTTGTGAAGGGCCTCACTAAGTAGCTGAGGCTGGCCACAAACCCATAATCCTCCTGTCTCAGTCTCCTAAGTACTGGGATTGCAAGTGTGCACCACCACACCTGGCTAGTATGTCATGTTTTTATGATAGGCTTTTTTTTTCCACTCAGAATAACACCCTGAGATCCATGCAATATCCATCAATGGATTGCTCTTTTCTTATTGCTGAGTAGCATTTGATTGTAGAGATACACTATAGTTTGTTTCTCCATTTACCTATTAAGGACAATTGGGCCATTTCTGCATTTTGGCAGTTACAAATAAAGCTGCGATGAACATTCGTGGACAAATTTTCATGTGAACATAAGTTTCCATTTCTCTGGGACAAATGCCCATGAGTGCAGGTGCTGGGTTATATAGACACATGCTAATTTTATAAGTAACTGCCAAACTATTTTCCAGAGTGAGTGTCCCATTTTACACTCCCTCCAGCAATGTATGAGTGGTCCAGTTTCTCCACATTCTTACCAGCATTTTTTAAAATTTTATTTATTCTAGTAGATTTGTAATGATATCTCATTGTTTAATTTGCATTTCCCTAATGGTTAATTGTGTTAAACAACTTTTGTTATGTTTATTTGCCATGCATATATCATCTTTGGTGAAATGTCTGTTAATGTCTTTTGCCCATGGTCTAATTGGATTGCTTGCTTTCTTGCTGTTGAGTTTGTGAGTCCTTTATATATCCCAGACATAGTAGAATATTTTCAGTTACATAGTTTGCACATATTTTGTCCCAGTGTGTAGCTTGTCTTTTTCATCCTCTTACAGTTTTTCACAGAACAAAAAGTTTTAATGTATCAGTTCATTTGTTTATGGACCATGCTTTCAGTATCACGTTTAATGGCTAATGATATTGCACTTAAGCCATAGATTTTCTCCCTATGTTTTCTTCTAAAAGTCTTAAAGTTTTACATTTTGACATCTAAGTCTCTGGTTCATTCTGAATAATTTTTTATATAAGGTGTGAAGTTTCAACTGAAGTTTATTGGTTTTGTTTTGTTTTTGCCAACTGGTCCTACACCACTTGTTGACTAAACTATCCTTCGTCCACTGAATTGCTTTTGTACTTTGTCAAAAATTGATTGGGCCTGTTTGTGAGGGTCTGCTTCTGGGTTCTCTGTTTTGTTTCATTGATCTGTATGCCTATTCCTCCACCAATATGTTCTTAAATCTTCACATCACCATCTCTGTATTACATTGTCTTGATTACTGTAGCTAAAAAGTAAATATTAAAAATGGGTAAAACAATTTCTCCCACTTTATTCTTTTTTCAAAGATTTCTGGCTATTCTTGGTCCTTTGACTTTCCTCACAGAATTTTTGAATAAACTTGTCTTCACTTTTTAAAAAGAAACACATTTAGGGCGGGTGTGGTGGCGCACACTTGTAATCCCAGTACTTGGGAGGCTGAGACCAGAGGATCCGGGTTCGCGGCCAGCCCCATCTACTTAGTGAGGCCCTCCGCAACCTCGTGAGACCTGGTTTCCAAATAAAGACTAAAAAATAGGGCTGCGGGTGTAGCTCGGAGGTAGAATGCCCCTGGGTTCAATCCCCGGTACCGCAAAAAAAAAAAAAAAAGAAACACATTTAAAATAATCTCTTAACCGGGCATGGTGGTGCATGCCTGTAATCTCAGTACTTAAGAGGCTGAGACAGGAGGATCTCAAGTTCAAGGACAGCCTTAGCAATGTAGTGAGACTTTCCTCAGCCTAACAAAACCCTGTTTCAAAATAAAAAATAAAAAAGGACTGGGGGTGTAGTTCAGAGGTAGAATGCCCCGGGGTTCAATCCCCCGTAACACACACACACACACACACACACACACACAAATAAACAAATAAATAAATAAATGAATAATCTCTGAAATTTACCCACATCTTTACCCTTTCCAAGACTTTATACTTCTTTCTATGATCTCATCCTCTATCACTTCCCTTTAGCAGTCTTTGGCAGTGTGGGTCCATTGGTCATTTTTATTTGTCTAAACATGCCTACACTTTACCTCCATTTTTTGAAGGATATTTTTGCTGGGTATAGAATTCTAAGTTGACCAATATTTTCTCTTAATACTTTGAAAATGTCATTCTACTTCTGGCTTCCATGGTTTTGGTAAGAAGTCAATAGCTATTAGCTGGGCATGGTAGCGCATGCCTGTAATCCTAGGTACTCAAGAGGCTGAGGCAGGAAGATCACAAGTTTGAGGCTAGCCTGAGCAGCTTAGCAAAACTCTGTCTCAAAATAAATGGGGATGTAGCTCAGTGGTAGAGTACCCCTGGGTTCAATAGTCAACAACCATTGATAATGTCATCTCCTAAACATAATATGTCCCCCTTCCCTTATCAGCTGCATTAAAGATTCTTTTCTTTATCCTTTGGTTTTTGGAAGTTTGACTATGTTGAGTATAGGCATTATATTTATCTTGCTTGTGGCACGCTTATCTTCTTAGATTTGTAGATTGATGTATTTCTTTTTTTTTTTGTGGCACTGGGGATTGAACCCAGGGGCATTCTACCTCTGACCTACACCCCCGCCCTATTTTTTATTCTTTATTTTGAAACAGGGCCTCACTAAGTTACGGAGGGTCTCACTAAGTAGCTGAGACTGGCGGCGAACCAGGATCCTCCGGTCTTGGCCTCCCAAGTACTGAGATTACAAGCGTGCGCCACCACGCCTGGCTCAGATTGATGTATTTCATCAATTTTGGAATAATTCCATTAATTATTTTAAAAAATATTTCTATGCTGGGCATGGTGGCACATGCTTGTAATCTCGGTATTTGGGAAGCTGAGATAGGAGGATTGCTGGTTCAAGGACAGTGTCAGCAAGTAGTGAGACTCTCATCAACCTAGTAAGACCCTGTTTCAAATAAAAATAAAATTGGGCTAGCGGATGCAGCTCAGAGGTAGAATACCCCTGGGTTCAATCCCCAGTGCCACAAAACAAACAAACAACATAAAAATAAAAATATTTCTTCCTTATTCTGTATTCTCCTTTTAGGACTCTCTCTATATATATTAGAATGATAATGTCCCACGAGTTTCAGATAGTCTTGCTCTTTAACTATTAAAATTATTATTATTATTTACTTTCTTTGGTTCACTTTGAATACTTCCTATTGACCAAACTTTGGTTTTTCTGATAATTTCTTCTTCTGTGTCCAGTTTTCAGTTAATCCCTCCAATGAATTATTTATTTCAGATATTATATTTTTATTTTATTAATTTTTTGGTACTGGGGATTGAACCCAGGGGCATTTTACCTCCAAGCTAAACCTCTAGCCCTTTTTATTTTTTATTTTTAAACAAAGTCTCTCTAAGTTGCTGAGGGTCTCGTTAAGTTGCTAAGACTGGCCTCAAACCTGGGATCCTCCTATCTCAGCTTCCCAAGTACTGGGATTATAGGTATGTGCCACCATGCCCAGCTCAGATATTGTATGTTTAATTCCGAAAGGAACTATTTAATTCTTTTTAAGAGTTTTTCTTTCTCTTTTGGAATCCTCCATCTGTTTACTCATTTTTCCTATAAATCTTTTAACATATTTATGATAGTTATTTTACAAATCTGTGGTAATTCCTATATTCAGTAATTCATGGTCTGCTTGATTTACTCTTTTCTCTCTTGATTATGTGTCATGTTTTCTAATAATTTTTTCCTGAATGTTAGACCTTGTGAATGCTATGCTGTACAGGCTCTGGGCTTATTTTCCTTATCTAAGATTATTAAGTTTTGGTTGGCAGGCAGTTCATTATTGGTGGGTATTCTTGATCTTGTAACTACTTGGTTTTAGGCTGGGTTTTTTCAATAGCTGATCTTTTTTTTGTATGTGTGGTACTCAGGATTCAACCAAGGGATATTCTACCTCTAAGCTCCACCCCCAGTCCTATTTTATTTTTTATTTTGAAAGAGAGTCTTGCTAAGTTGCGGAGGGCCTTGCTAAATTGTTGAGGCTGCCGTAAACCTGTGATCCTCCTGTCTTAGCTTCCAAAGTACTAGAATCACAGATGTGCGCCACCATGCCCGGTTTAATAGCTAAGAACTCTTTTTTTTTTTTTGGTACTAGGGATTGAACCCAGGGGCATTCTACCTCCGAGCTATACCCCCAGTCCTATTTTTTATTCTTTATTTTAAAACAGGTTCTCACTAAGTTGTGGAGGGCCTCACTAAGTATAGCTGAGGCTGGCCGCAAACCCGGATCCTCCAGTCTCAGCCTCCCAAGTACTGGGATTACAAGCATGTGCCACAATGCCCAGCTCTAATAAGTTTTGAAAAACAGATTATAATAAGTCTTTAGGACCAATCAAGAGTACATATTTTAGGACCTACAGCACATAATAGCCCATGATGTGGAGATATTGAAAAATAGTAGAGACACTGCTTTCCATGAATTTAATGGATGAAGATTTCTTCATATTCTAGTTCAATTCCAATAATTTTAAGTATCAGAATTTTTCTGAGTAGAAGTCTAAGTACTTTACCTGTTTTGACACATCTCATTAATAACTCTAAGTTTACAGTGTGCAGGCCTGTAATCCCAGTACTTGGGAGGCTGAGATGGAAGGATTGCAGGTTTGAGGCCAGTTGCAGCAACTTAGCAAGACCCTATTTAAAAAATATAGGGCTGGGGGTGTAGTTCAGAGTTAGAATGCCCCTGGGTCCAATTCCCAGTAACACACACACACACACACACACACACACACACACACACAAAGAAGGATAGTTTTTATTTTACTTTTGTGCTTAAGACCATCCTCCAATTCGATGACTTTCTATAAGACTCATAGGACAACCCTTGTTCTCAGCTGCTCGGACCCCAGTATTCCAGAGATTAAACTGATACAATGTGTCCCAAAGTCTCCTGCACCCAAAGACACTCATCAGGCAGGACACTGCAGGCTCAGAGGTCATCCTCCAAGGCCTGGGCCAAGGGCCAGTCCTGAGACAGAGCAGTGGTGGGTTGGAGCAGCCCTCGCCTGCCGAGTTAACTCTTCACTGCACAATGCTTTTCTTGCTTCTAGTGTTTTGCAGTAACCGTACATTGCTTTTATGATCACAAACAGCAAACTACTTCTATTCTGCAAAAACTAAATGCATCAGAAATGTTTGTGTGATGCTATTTTAATATTGCTCATTGTCACTAAATTAAATCTTTACATGACAACTTTCTGAGCTGCCAGAAGTGACATCTCTATAACTATGAGTGAAGTATGTCATTATGAAGCAACTCGCTTGCCAGGAATTACCAGAACTATACAAATATCTCATGAATTCCCACCAGAGAAGGCTAGGAGCCAAATCCCTTACTTCATTCTAAGGGAATAAGAAGGGACTCTAAGTCCATGATGGCGCACACCTGTAATCTCAGTACTTGGGAGACTGAAACAGGAGGATCGCAGGTTCAAGGCCAGCCTTGTCAACTTAATAAACACCTCAGAAATTTAGTGAGTTCCTGTTTCTTTTCTTTTCCATGCCTGATACTGGGGATTGATCCCAGGGGCATTCTACCTTTGAGCTACACCCCCAGTCCTATTTTATTTTTTATTTTAAAACAGGGTCTAAGTTGTTGAGGGCCTCTCTAAGTTGCTGTGGCTGTCCTCAAGCCTCCGAGCCTCCTGTCTCTGCCTCCCAACTACTGGGATTATAGGTGTGCACCACCACGCCTGGCTGAGACCCTATTTCTAAATAAAAAGGGCTGTGGTGTAGCTTGGAGGTAGAATGCCCCTGAATTCAATCCCCAGTACAAATAAACAAAAGCTTGACATGATCTGAATGTCAGAAAGAGCTGAATGGCATGTTTGTCACCCAGCCACTTGATATTCAAGTAACTTAACACCTTTCAGTCCTGGTGACTGTGTTGTGAACTGAGCATCGAAGTTTCAGAAGTCTGGCCTGCTTCGAGGCTGTCAGGCCCTGCTGTTCTTTCGCAGGCAATTCCCACCATGGGCTCAGAGACCCGCGTAAGCACAAATACTCTCCTGTCTCATCACTCCGACCATTGGCACACTGCTCGCTGGGCTGGCACAAAATAAAAGTCAGAATTGCTTCCTCGATGCCAGGCCATTGCCAAATGCTCAGATGATGCTCAGTCATCACAACTATTTCATAAGCTATGGAGTGTCCTCCCCCTTGTATAGATGGGGAAACTGAGGATCAGCCCGAGTCTCAGCGCAGTGGCTCTGAGGTCTCTTCATTATGATACTTGATGAAGTAATGACAGTAAAGCTGAACCTCTCAACAGGCTCACAGACCAGCATTTGAAGGCTGTGTGTGGTACCCAGGAGTCAGACATTTCAATCTTATGCAAAAGGTTTTCTATGCTAACATTTTAGGATAAAATCTTTCCCTCTCAACTAGAGAAAATGGTGACATAACCTAAAGAAAATTTCTGCACAAAAGAGAGAAAACAGAACCATGTGTGGTGGCACATTCCTGGAATCCCAGTACTTGGGAGGCTGAGATAGGAAGATCGCAGGTTCGAGACCAGCCTCTGCAACTTAGCAAGATTCTCAGCAACCTAGAAAGACCCTGTTTCAAAACAAAAAATAAAAAGGGCTGGGGGTGTAGCCAAGAGAAAGAATGTCTCTGGGTTCAATCCCCAGTACGACAGACAGACAGACAAACACACACACACACACACACACACACACACACACACACACAGGGAGAGACAGAGAGAGAGAGAGAGAGAGAGAGAGAAGAAATATTCAGCCCAAAGTTGGCAATGCTTCCGTAACATTTTGAACTTAGATCTGATTGTGAGTTAAGTTTCAAGGGGTGACAAATTCTGAACAAGTAGATTGAAGCTAAATAAACAGTTGCTGCATGCTCTTCCCAGCAGTTAATTATAGCAAGAACCCGACTTCCCAGGAAGTATTGTTATAATAAATTATAATTAGTGGTTTGAAGCAGATACTTTTTTTTCTCAAAAAAAAAAGGGGGTAGCA
>PVJS01030758.1:0-23869 GCA_004027185.1 Glis glis | reverse complement strand
AGAGAGAGAGAGAGAGAGAGATTGATCGCACGCGCATGCGCGCTGAGGCTGGCCGCGAACCCGGATCCTCCGGTCTCCACCTCCCAAAGTACTGGGATTACAAGCGTGCACCACCACACCCGGCTTAACCTATATTTCTGAATGCAGAACTGTTAGCAGGTCTGTGAACTTTGCACCTAGTATATCCATTGATTCCCACAACTGCACGAGGGCGGTACTGTTGTTTTCCTTGTTGATAGCGAGGACAGAGAGACTGAAAACTGGCCCAAGGTACATGGATGAATCCAAACCCACTACAGTTCTACCTCTTTGTGAACATGCTTCATACTGTACCACTCACAAGCACACACTTACATAATCCTAAATGGAAGGCATATTCTCTGCTTTACCGTTGACTGTATATTCTCAGAAACAATTATTAATGGGAAAAAATCCTACAGGTAAAGAAATCAGCTAGTTTCTAAAGTCAAAAGCTAGCAGGAGAGTTCTTCTGTTATTGTTCAATAAAGTACAAATTCAGTGCTTTATAGTTCCATTTAAAGGAAAGATGATATAATGAACTATGCCTATTTCCAGCCTCCCCACCTCTAGCTCTCCTTCCTCAGGTTGGGAGTAACGGCCAAGATCTTACCGTCAGGAGGAGAAATGCGCCATCTATGGTGGGGGGGAGAAAACCCCAGCAATTTGGACATGGATATGTGGCCTGGCGCTCAGACTTGAACAGGCATCAGAACTCTATAAAGGGTTTGTGAAGCCCCAGATTCTGGGATCTGTGATTCAGTGTGTCTGAACTAGGACCTAAGATTTTGCATTTCTAGAAAGTTCTAGATGATACTGATGCGGTTGGTTCAAGGACCACACTTGAGTACTACCTATTATGACTTTGCACAATAAAAAATATTTCAAATTCATACTTGTGCCCACATCTACACCTGGCTTATCTGCACCATGTAAGCACACGCACACGATACAACTGCACCACACATGCATGCTTCATACAGTGACCACACGCATACCCATCACACACACACACCCTGCAGGCAGGCACTCCAAAAATGTACTGAACATCTACACCACTCATCATAGTACACAGGCATCGTGCACACATCACAAACCCAAACCACACACTCACATTAAAACACATCTGCACTACAATGTGCTGCACAACCTACAGAGCTATAACCCAGGCGATGCACTTCTACCTTGTATGAAGACAGGCACTCACATACACAGCACACACAAGCACTGCACACCTACACCACACTCTCCTCACACAAGAGCATGCACACATGCACGCAGACACACATGCACACACACACACACCATAGATGCTGTTCATCTGTACCATGCATGTGCCACAAACCCACATCCCACCTCCCCTTTTGTAGATTCTCAGCTACCTGCTCCTATGACTCTGCCCTGAGTCACCTCTTCCTTCTCTCCTGTCCCTCATCCTCATCCCGGTTCTCCTGGCTGTCCTGAACACCTCTCTCAACATGTCCATCAAAGAGGTCTCTACCCTAGATATCTCTCTCTCTTCTTACCTCTCCCACCTTGCTTAGCTATTCTTCATATTCCACGTTCCTTATGAATTCTACTTTCAACGTAAATCAATGCAGCAAGCACTTGCAGATCCCAGTCTGTACAAAGCCTTCGACTAAGATAACCTTGACCATCATTCATTCATGCACACCTTCCTGCAGTGAATCAACTGGGTACCGGGTGAGCACTGTGAACAGGACAAACCTGCCCCCGGTTGCCTCACATTTTACAATCTGGTGGTGCTGATCCTATACCCACCCTGGGAGGGAGGGGAACAGTTGCTTCCCACTCCGAACTCAGTAATGGTGGGAGGGATTCCAGACATCAACAGAAGCCAGCCTAGGTAGGAGGTATGTGAGGACTTCTCATTACCCTTCAGATCACACAGAACGAACGGCAGGCTCCTCCTTCCCCTTCTAAGGTGATTTCTGGCCCCTGCTACAGCTGCTGCTTCTCCACATCTAGGGAAACCATCCTAACTAGCAGATGAGAATTCCAAGCCTCATAACATTAGCAGTAATTGTAACAAAAACAAGATAAAAGCCACCTTTTGGTGAGGTCATACTATGTGCTGCACATTTTCACAGCTGATTCTTAACCCCAGATATTGTCATGCCATATTTCAGATAAAAACTTGGGGTCTCCTGGCCACTAGCCTGAGGTCTTGCAGATGATAAATGGGAGTTTCTAACATGGCAACTGAGGTCAGGGGCTGCTTCCTGGAAAGCACTTCATCACGTAGAGTTCTTCCTCCAAAAGCAGGCAGAGCTTCCTTGACCATGGGACCCCAGGACAGCGTTGATACCTATCACAGATACATCAGCATCTCTGTCCCTGCCTGCTCCACGTCCATTGTCAGCCATACTGGGAGAACAGGGTCATAAGGTCAAAAGCATCAAGCAGACATTTGAGATGAGGAGAAGAAATAACAAGGCTAGTATTTTTTTAATTTATTTGTGTTATTTGAAACAAAACCATAACATATAGAAAACACACTTAGCAAAAATTGGAACGTCAGCTGCACAAGCCGTGCATTTGTGGGGCTGGCAACAGAGTGGTAGCGAGGCAGTCAGACTTGATTTAATTTCCCTGGGACTCAGATGTGTGCAGACATTTGTCCTCAAGCTGTATTTGAGGGCAACAAGGGTAAATAGTCCCTTGGCCTGACGAGACTCCCTCGGTCACCTCCCGCTTGCCCTGTCTGCTGACCTCGGAGGAAATCCAGCCCTGCAGTTAACATCTGTGGTCCCATCGCTGCGCCCGAGTAAAAAGGTACTTAACGCACGCAGCTCGCTTTGCAAGGTTAGAAAGAATCGATAGGAGATGTGTTTAATGTGGTATCACTATCAGGTCTCGTCGCGCTTTTAAAACTGAAATATCCACAGTGGTGTATAATCTTAGTCTCACTGTAAAGAGAATGGGTTTAGTGTGGCCTCAGATAGATATCATGCCTATCGCAGATGCACAAAAAAACCTGCGGAGCGCCTTCTGGAATTTCACTGTTGCTATCATTTTCTTTCCTCTCCTCCCCCCCCCTTCTCCTTTTCTCCCTCTCAAATGTTCTCTTTTTCTCCATCCCTGTCTCATCCTTCTGTCTCTTTCTTCCTTCTCCTTCCTCCCTCCCTCCCTCCCTTCCTTACTTCCTCCTTTGTTTCCTTCCTTCTTTCCTCCTTCCCTTTAATTTCAGTGCTCCCATGGAAGATGGCCAGGATTTCAGCAAACCACCGAAGAAGCTGAGCCCTTTCCCCCAAGTCTCCTTGAGCCCATTTCCACTGTAAAATTGAGCCTTGGAAACCCGCTCATCAAGGAGTAAAGCTATTAGATAAATGTGGAGAGAGACCAGCAGAATAGTGAAAGGGGACTGGGGGAGGGAGGGCGAAGGGGGAAAAGGATGGTGGAAGGAAACAGTTCAAATAATACTATGGCAGTATATGAAGATGTCACTACCAACTTCAGCAACATGTACAGGGGGAAGGAGCAGGTAGCAGGGTGGGACGCAAAAGGAAATACACCAAGAACTGTGTGCATGTATGTTGGCATCACATGGAACCTCACTATGAGGTATAATTATAATACACTAATAAATGTATAAAAAGCAAAAAAGAAAGAACCCTGTCTGGACAGAGCAAAATTAAACCTAGCATATTGTCCTATCGTGAGGCAGATTACGTGAGGCAAAATTCTTCATTGAGTTTCATACAAAATACCATGAGAAATTATAAACAGTAAGATCAAGATTATATCATGTGTCTGTGGGCGGTCAGGGTGCTGCTCAATTTCACAACAACATACATAGGGAAAACTGTGGTCCATGATGGAGTCGAGTGTCAGTAGAGACAGAGAATGAAACCAAACCTTGGCTAACGAAGCGCCACCAGCCTTAGCCAACGCACCCGTATGGCTATGCACCTCTGCTTAAGTTCAGTCTAGTGCTTTCCCCCAAGGTGACTCTTTAGGCAAGTCACTCAATTGCCTGGCTTGGAAACTTACTTATAACTAGCACTGTGGCCATTTTCAACCCAAATGACTAGGCTGGGAATTAAACAGTTGTATTAGTTGGTGAGACCGTTCATAACAAGTTCTACAAAGTGAGGAACTTACACAGGAGAAAGGTACTGTCTTGCAGCTCTAAAGCATAGTCATCCCAGTGGGGCTGTTTCCTTCTGAGGTGCGTGAGGGAGAATCCACCCCAAGCCTCCTCCTAGCTTCTGGGAGCATCTGATATTCTTCGGCCGGGTAGATGACATTCTCTCTGTGTCTTACCATGAGCTTCTGTGTGTGTGTGTGTGTGTGTGTGTGTGTGTGTGTGTCCAAATGTCCCCCTTGTTGCAAAGACACCAGTTATATTGGATTAGGACCCACCCTAATGATTTCGTCTTAACTTACTCATCTGCAAGGACTCTATTTCCAAATAAGGTGCCATGCATGGGTACTGGGGGTTAGGACTCCCACATCTCTCAATCCATAGCAATGCCACATGTTTATCATTCATTATCCTACATGGAGCTATCAATGCATATCAATGTGTCAACTGAGAAATTCACACTAAATTCTCTTCAAGGATACCTTAAATACTTTGAATTGAGGGGACTTATTTTCAGAAAGGAAATAAAATTTCACATATTTCCCTTATTTGACCATTGAAAGAAAGAGCCTTTCCCAGGGCACAGAACAAAGATGTGACTAATATTGTACTTGGGAAGGACTGACGTTCCTACCCATTCAAAATGGAAGTTCTCTTATCATGGCACAAGGGTACAGGTTGTGGTGTAGTTGCTGTCTTTCCTTTGGAAATTCACCAAAAGTTGGATACCAAACCCCAAGGCCTGGACTCTGTTATGTTAAAGCAGTACTTTGTCTTTCATGTGAGTGATAAAATGCTTCATTGTCACATCAAATGGGCAAGCTACACAGAAAATTGAATCTTGTGCAAGTATGGCAGCCTTATATAAAATCTAACTAGGCTTATCAGGTTGTCGGTCCTATTCCACTAATATCAAAATTAACAAAAGATCCTTTTTTCCAATTTTCTTCCACATGTGTATAATATTTAATGTACAAAAAATTAAGTATTTTATTTCCATTTCCCTTACACCAAGGTCTTCACGATTTAAACATCATTCCACTATTGATGTTAAAAATTTGGTGAGCATATAAATATCAAATAAGTGTGCAAATCCTCTGACCATGGACCCAATAAGTATTGGGAAACCTCCCTTCAGGAAATGAGCATTCAGACACTCCTTGGAGAGCTGTGTTCCTAAAATACATTAGCTCAAGATTAGAGCTTCTTGGACTTGGTTATTCAATTTAAGGGCCTATTTGAAGCCAGAGCTGATTGTACTCAATCTTACTACTTTATTTAAAAATGAGGAGTATATGTTCAAGTATATGGTCAAGGTTCCCAGTTTTATAATTCCATGAACTTACTGAAGATTATCTCAGATCTGAGACAAAAAGAACTTTTTATAAGGGAAGATTTAAAACTAGAGAAGACAGACTGTTGAAAAATGAAGGAAGATTGAGAAAGGAAACCCTATGCCTGTAAAAACAAGAATATTATCTTCCTTTGCACTTTATACTAAATTCCTTTTTTTCCTAAATAAAGGACATAGACCAGCTGGGTATGGTGGTACACACCTCTAATCCTAGTATTTGGGAGGCTGAAACAGAAGGACTGCAGATTCAAGGCCAGCCTCTGCAACTTAGCAAGGACCTCAGCAGCTTAGAGAGACCCTCTTCCAAAATAAAATAGGGCTGGGAGTTAAGCTCAGAGGTAGAATGTTCCTGGGTTCAATCCTTGGTGCCACACACACACACACAAATAATAATAATAATAATAATAATAATAATTTTTAAAAGGATATAGACCAACATATTATTAAAATTATTTATAAGTAGAGAACTTGACTTCCTTTGAAACTCTGAAGGTAAACCTGATTCCCAGAATTCTCATTCCTTGTAGCTTTGGTGATCTATGCAATAAAGTGAGGGTATGTGATCAGTCTCAGTTTTCTGTTATAGACTCATGAGAATGTATTAAATCAGCATGGATTTTTTCCATGCAATTTACTATCTGAAAACATTGGGAAAATTCTGAATTTTGTTAGATTCAAACAATTTGCCTAAAACTAAAGTCCAGGTATGCACATAACCAGGAACCCCTCACTGCCCAGTGTCATGCTCCAGGGAGAATTGCCACAAGCCCTCCTATCTGCAGCCTTGACCCACTTCCACCCACCTTATGTTAACTTTTAATTCAGATCCGCTTGAACTCTGTAATCCAGCACCTTCCTGCTTCGGGAGGTCATTCTGGCTTTCCTGGTTTGCTCCTGAACATTCTCTTGTTTATTCATTGGTGTCTATCCTAGAAACCTATCTTCTCATGCCCTGTCCACAAACTGTTCAGAATCCTACTAAGTGCATTAAAGGTAAAGCAGCAAAGCAGACGATTGAGCATATTAACTCAGAGTTATGAGGACCATGGTTTGAAACCAGAGACTAGTAATGTGACTGCATAAGGATCTGTTATGGTCAGATATAGAATGTCCCCTGAAAAGCTCAGGGTTGATATAGTTAAGTTATATCAACTTATAATCTCATCAGTAGATAAATCCTAGGGTGGTAACCTAGGCTGGTGGGGTTTGGCTAGAGAAGGTGGGTCCCTGGGGGTGTGACCTTAGGAATTTTGCTTGTCTTTGAATCCCCTTGCTTGCTCGCTCTCTTTTGCTTCCAGCCTCCATAATGTGAGAACGTAGCCTTGTTCTCTCCCTCCCTGCTTCTGGTCTCTGTGATGGAAGAGAAGAGCCTGTGTGCTCTCCCTCTCTCTGCTTCCCACCACCATGCCCTGAAATCCAGATGCTGGCCTCACATGGACTGAACCCAGAATCTCCAAAAAACCGTGAGCAAATAAATCTTCCTTCCTCTAAGCTGTGTGGTCAGTTGCTTTGGATTATAGTAGTGAAAATGTTGACCAAGACAAGACCTGTGCTCTGGGACTCAGCTTCCTCATCTGTATAATGGAGAAATGATTACCCCCATCACAGTGTGGTGGGGGAACTCAAGGATCTAGTGAACCTGGCACAGAGCAGGTGCTGGGCAAATGCTATCTACATTGATTATCATCATCATCATCATCATCATCATCATCAATCACTGTCAATACTTTACCATGTAGATATGTATTCACTGCTTATTTATGGTCATATTATAGATTTACATACTTATAGGTCCAAATTAATTTTAATTTACAAATTAATATTTACAAACTTTGGGTCATATTTACTACAAAACAGGCATTAGGTCTCATTACTTTGTTGTTCTCATTTAATAGCTAAGAGGTCCAGGGAGTCCATACAGCTGGCTACTAGCAGAACTGGCCACAGCTCTCTAATCCCTAACTTGTCCCTGGCTCTAGGAAGCTTCTCTCTCAAGTCTTTGGAATCAGGGGATTAGTGTTGCCCTTATCATATAAGATCTATTGAGATTTTAAACTCAGGAAGAGTGGAGTCTCTTTCAGCATCGAATGAGTGAAGATCCTGAGGTTACAGAGGCCACAGCCAGAGCTGTGTCAGGTCAACGGTGCACTAATGGACACAATGCTAAAAACAGCATCATTTGATGTTTTCCAGAATTGATTTCCTCCTAAAGAATTATTATAAATACTGAAAATTTTAAAATAGCATTTTTCCTTCTGGTTGAATAGACTCATGCTCCCACCATTTGAGATAAACACTTTTCCCTACACTCTTATGCAACACTTGTGATACTGAATGGGTTGGGTTCCCCACACTCCAAGCAGCTCTTTAGGGGACACCAGCCGAATGTCCAATAATTCGATTATCTACCTGGGGATAGTGTCAGACCCCACAGGTTGAGGACCTTGCTCCACAATACTTCCAACACTAATTACAAGTCTCAGGTGTGCTTCTGACCCACTGGTATAAATTGGTGGTTCCTAGGATCACCCTCCTTGGGTTAGATAATTTTCTTGAATGGCTCCTAGAAAGGGAAACGCTATATTTACATCTTACCAATATATATAAAGGATATTGTAAAGCATATAAGTTGATAACCAGAGGAAGAGGTACGCAGGGCAAGGTTGGGGCAGGGGTTCACAGTTTCCATGACATGAGCTTTCTCCATGGAAGAGGCAACAATGCTTGTGTGTTAGATTCATCTTATTCCTGTCACCAAGACCACAGACCTAGTGGCTCAAAACAACACAAACTTATGTTACAATTCTTATTGTCAGAAGTCAGAAATGAGTCCTTCTAGGCTACAATCAAGGGGTCAGGAGGGCTGTGCTTCTTTCTGGAGGTTCTCGAGGGCAACGGGTTTGCTCGTCTTTTCCATGTTCCAGAGGCTGCCCTCAATCCTTGGCCTGTGGCCTCTTCCTCCATCTTCAGCACCAGCGATGGTGGCTTGGGAACTTCTCACGTCACTTCACTCTGACCTCTCTGGCCCCCTTTTCCACCTGTAAAGACCCTTGTGATTTCATTGGATCCACCAGGATAATCCAGGATATCTCCAATTTTAAGGTCAGTTGATGTACAAACTTAATTCCACCTATAGCACCCATTCTCCCTTGACATGCATGGCAATATATGCACAGGTTCTAGGGATTAGGAGGTGGGCATTTTGGGGGGGGCATTATTCTGCCTCCCACAATATATTATGTGTTTAGTTCTAGTACTTTCTGTTATAAAGCTTTTTTTAAAAAAAAGCTAACTCAAAACAGAGGATTCCCAATTAAAAAACTAATTTGAATGCTAATAGAGCCAATGGGTTACCTCGTTAATATTGAAAGTCTTCATGCATTCTGGAGTTCCAGAGAAAAGCTTCTCCAGCGCCCCAGTCACAGAGGAGCACCTGGGCTCAGTGGCTCACAGGGCATTTAGCGATAAAGCCCAAGTTGGAATCTGGTCTCCTGGCTCCCGGGCAAGTAGTCTCTCTCCATCATGTTCTACTGTCATGAAGCCACTTGTAATTACTGCTTCAAAAAGTGGTGACACAATTTTGTTCTTCTTTATAGCTGAGTTCAATTCCATTATGTCATTTGCAGAAAAATGGACGAAACTAGAAAATATCATGCTAAGTGAGATTAACCATTCTCAGAAAGCGAAGAGTTGTATGTTTTCTGTTTTATGTGGAGGCTAGAGAGAAATTGAGTAACAAAAGGGACTTCAGATAAAGGAGGAGAGACTCTAGTGGAATGATGGAGGAAATTTTGGGGGGAGGGGAAGGAGATATGATAAAGGCAACAGTTCAAATAATGCTATGTGCATATACAAATTTATCAATAGCAATCTCAATGACATGTACGGGGAAGGGGAGGAAATTGGGTAGGATCCAGAGGGAAACACAAGTGCTATGTGCATGTATGTTCCTATCACTCTATACCTCATTATGACGCCTAATTACAATGCACCAATAAAAGTATATTTAAAAAGTGGTGATTCCCCCCTCCCCTAATTCCACAGAGTGAGCTGACCTGCAGGTCGGCCTGAGCTAGCTGATCAAAACACCATCTATAATCCAGGCAAAATCAATGCAAAAGACCAAGCCTGCCTTCCTTCCTTTCTTCTTAACTTTAAGATAGAAAAGTAATTTGATCTGAATTCAGAATATTTTAAAAAATAATTCTGACATGTATACAAAATGCTTCAAAAGTCTGCCCTGTATTATCAAAGGCCATCATCACACAAGGAAACACATCTACAGGCTTTGAAGGGAAAAGATGCTAGCCAAGAATCCTATATATCCTAAATATAATATTATAATTTTGTATAATATTATACAAATATAATATTATACAAAATCCTAAATATAATATTATACAAATTGAATCCTGTTATCCTGAATCCAAAAAGTTGTCATTTGAATATGAATGTACCCAACGGATGCTTTCAAAAAGCATACAACCATCCCTGAGCATGTTTTCTTAGGATATATTTCAACTTCCTGAGAGAAGAACACTATAACATCGTATGATAAAACTCAATGAAGCTAATAATCCCACTCAAAAGTCACAGAGGACCTAACAAACACAGGGAAGTGGGTCTAGATATAATATGAAAAGCCTACTAGTAACTTCATTTTACATAGAAGATAACAGAACTTAGTTTTTTTGTATGTTGATAATTTCATAAACATTCATAAGAACATTTTAATAACTTACTAGTACAACTTTAAATAGAATCACTAGAGAAAGAAGCAAAGAACACATATTCCATAGTTGGGGAGGACATACTAGGAAAAAATAGGAATCTTTTGAAAAATTAAAATAAAACAAGATAAAGTACAATGATATCAGTAATAATATATATGTATCCCCCACCTAGATTCCCATAGTAAACGACACCAACATGGTTCAATTTAGTTAGTTCAAGGAATGTTGTTAATCAAATTTAACCTAATATTACTGAAAATAATAAATATAAATAAATTACATTTATTTATAATTAAATAGAGAAGAAAGTATCAAATAAATTAAAATAAAATGGATATAACAAAAGATATAACTGATAACTGTATAAAATCCTCTTCTGATAAATTAAAAAATTAAGATAGATGATTGTTAAGGAAAATATAAAAGGTATTGGAAAAGCTAAATGAAGAAACAACCAGGGAAGAAAATTTTTACAGTGTCTAAAGTATTCTGTCAAGAAAGATGGAAGAATTTTCAATTTTTTTGTGCCAAGCCCTATATTAATATTTGAAAAAGGGGAAAATTCCAGAAAAATAAACTGCAGACCAATCTCCCTCATAATTATAGATTCTAAAAATTCTATGTAAAATATTGTCCATTTAACTCAGAAGTTATTCTAAAAATATGATACTGTTATCACGAATGTAAGAAGGATTTACTATGGAAATCCAAAAATAATTCACTGCATCAAGTCAAAAGAGAAGAGGTGCAGAGACAGTAATCATTAAAGGCCAAAGTGTATTTGAAAAAACTCAGGGTCTAGTGATAAATTTCTCAGAATCTTTTAATAAATTAGGAGTAGACAGAAATATTTAAGATGAAAAAGTCCATGATTGCTCACTTTCTGTCAACAAACTTTAATGTTGAAACATAACTAGAGAGATCCACATTTTGTTTGAAAAAAATAGTATCTCTAAATGGCATGTTATAGATGGCTATTATTTTCTTCTTTGTGTTTTTCTGTATTTCCCACATTTTCTAGAAGAAATGTAATGTAGAACATATATTCTGTAGGAATAACACCAGTACCTTGCATAGTGTTTTGCATAATTCTTTGTTTAAATCACACATATCTTTGAAAGTCTGGCTGGGCATGATGGTGCATACCTGTAATACCAGTATTTGGGAGGCTGAGACAGTAGGATTGCAGATTTCAAACCCGCCTCAGAAACTTAGTGAGACCCTGTTAAGACCCAAATAAAAAAAATAAATAAAAAATAGGGCTGGGATGTGGCTCAAAGGTAGAATGCCCCTGGGTTCAATCCCTAGTACCGAAAAAAAAGAAATCTTTGAAAATCTTATAAAATTTTCAACATTCTCCCCAGAAAAAAATAATGCATAATCTGAAAGTAAGTACCAAATTTTGCATAAAGTTATAGGTTTTACAGACCCACCGGAGCCTATATGAGAACTCTCCACAACGAACAGGCTATGAACAAAATTCAAAGCAATTTCCTGTGCATTATCTCAATAGATTTTCAGCGAAACTTTGTAGATCACAATAACTGCTATTTCTACCATTTGAAAGGTAAGTCAGCTGTTTATCCATGAGGTCAGGAACATGCACGCAGCTGGGAGAGACAGCAGCCACACAAGTGGCCACGTCCTCTCCTGAGCCCTGTGAGCTTCTCGTGGTAATACAGTGTGGTCTATTATATAGAGAATCGGATGTCATCAAATAAACACATGAGCCTGCATCCTGATTCACCCACAAAACTTTGGGAAATCTCCTGGCTTTCCCGAGCCTTGGTTTCATTCTTAGTAAAGTAGGGATAATAATACATGCCCTGCGCCTCCTCTGGAGTTGTTATGAAGATGAAGTATCGGGGAAAGCACTTGCGAACATAATTTATCTTTATTATTATTAATACATAAACGTGTCTCTTACGAATCTATTACAACTCAGGCAGCCCTGGGGTAAGTGCCAGTGGGATCCAGGTGGGGGAAGGAAAAGACGGAGCATCTTACTAAGAGGCAATTAAAACGGGCTGTTCTCGTTGGAAAAGCCTGCTTCCGTGGGTAATTAGCAACCTATTGTGCGTCCAACAAAGGTTTGTTGGCTATTACATCAGTTTCATGTGGCCATCCCGTAAAGTGAATCAACACAACAGGGAGTTCCCGGCTATTAAAAAATAAATAAATAAAGTGAAATTTAAAAAAAAAAAGTTTGCTTTCATCGGAAATTCCATCTAATTTATGGATATGATTAAATTTTAATTAAAATTTCACGTTAATTTCGAAGTCTGTTCTTTGTCCACTGTGTCCATTACAGCCTTGGTGAACACGACAAAACAAGAAAGGCAAGAAAAGAGGCAATGATGCTCTCTCACCCCATCTGACCTTATCAGACTGCACACGCCTGACTGCCAGAGGCAATCCATTTGTCTTGCTACCCTGACGCTTTGCTGGCACACAGTAGGTCTTCTGTCAACAACTTGAGCTGAAACCCATGAAGGAGATACTGAGCCAGCGCCATGTAAGAAGTTCTGACAGTAATTAGCTGGGTGTCATATCAGCTCAATGAGACTCAGTCTCCTCATCAGTAATCTGGGTATCTGGAATGTCTGTAAGCAGCAACAGGGCCTGAACATGGACTGAATCATGCATTATCGCTTTGAGAACTTTCCTTGGCCAGTTCCTTGTGGTGTCTTCTTTGTCAAAAATACACTGTGACATCACCTAATGGACTTAGCAGCCAGTCTCTGAAACAGAACCAAAACTCATGGATGATGCTCTTATTTGGTTTTCCTGTTGATTGTTCTCACCTAGTTAGACACCCCTTGTTCACTTGCTGTTCACCAGGCCTTCTGCATCAGTGATCTATTTTATTTCCTACAGAAAGGTAGTTAAAGCTCCAAACTTTATGTGCTGATCTTTCTTCCCTAGTCATAAGCCTTCTACGATTGTTCCGGAGTGCCAGAGTGCCGGTTCTACAGCCCGTAAGTGTGAGATCACGCCAGGCTGTTCTTCTAACCTCTAAATGGACTCAGTCCTCAGGGATGGATGGAATTTCACTGCGTTTTCCCATTTCATTTGTATAATGAAATCATTGTTTGGCCTCTGTTCTGTACTTTTGCCCTTTTCTGTCTTAAGGTGGACCATTCAGGCCCCCCCCAATTTTTCTACAAGTAAAAATTTTAAATGGACTCTCATCTAATCTCAGCAATTCCCCCTTCACAGCAGCAGTCTTGGGTTACATGTGTGCATGCATTTATATCACTTAGAAGTGAATCTACTTATAAATCCAAAACGTGTGAACTTGGTAAAATTCAAATCATCACCAGAAAATGAATCACCTACCATCATGAATTGGGTCATGTTATCATATTATCCATGTGGGATCAGATTCAAGCCAAAAAAGTAGTATATGACAGAACCTTGGCCTTATTGCCATTACCATGGAGTACCTGTTAAAACAGAGATTACCAAACCTCACCCCAGAACTACCAAATCAGATCCTGAGAAGGAAGTTCAGAGCATTCTTAGAAGGCCACTATACTTTGAGAAAAGATTGCCATTAGCCAGGTGCAGTGGTGGACACTTGTAATCCCAGACTGAGACAGGAGGATGGCAGGTTCAAGGCCAGCCTCAGCAACCTCATGAGGCCCTCTGCAACTTAGTGAGACCTGTTTCAAAATAAAATAGGGCTGGGGTGTAGCTCTGAAGTAGAATGCCTCTGGTTCAATCCTCAATACAGAAGGAAGGAAGGAAGGAAGGAAGGAAGGAAGGAAGGAAGGAAGGAAGGAAACATTGCTATGGAGAATTGGTTCAACTGAGTTCCCGAAGGATGCCTATATTTTAGACTCTTTGGGAGACAACTAATGTTTATTCTGGAAATTCCTTAAAAGGACAAGTCCACCTAGAATGTGTTAATGTAGTTTCAGAGGAAAGCTGCTAGATAAAATCTGACTTCATCCCAGCTTCAGAAGTGGAAGCCTGAAGGGTCTCGGGCCAGCCTTGGATCTTCTCTGTGAAGAAGCAAATGGTGGGTTTTCAGGCAGGTCTATTAAGATCTCTCCTCTGCCCCTTCCCCTCCAAAATGTCATTTCCCATCTTCAGTTACCATTAGGTTTTACTTCCTCAAGATGAGGTTTACTAACATCATGTATCTCATGAAATTTAAGAGACCTCAGTTCAGGATATCATTGACAAATGTTATAGTTTGGATCTCCAGTGTCCCCCAAAGGTCCATGTGGTAAAGGCTTGCTACCCAGGGTAGCACTTCTGGGAAATGGGAATGGAGCCTCGAGGAGGTGGGGCCTGCTGGGAAGTCTTCAGGTCTTTGGAGGTTTTGCCTTGAATGGGATAGTGGGCCCTAGCTCCTTCTTCTTCCTCTCTCCTTTGCTTTCCCAGTCAAGAAGTGAGCAGTTTCACTCCACCACACACTTCCGCCATGATGTGCTGCCACAGGCCCAGAGCAAGGGGTCTAACTGAACATGGACTGAAACCTGTAAAACTATGAGTAAAAAAAAGCAAAAGTGATGCTATCATAGAAATGATAGACTGATATAAAAAAGACTAGACCTGATGATTGCAAAGAGTATATAAGTATTTTCCGGATCTCTACAACCTCTGTTTCTCCTCCCTCACCACCCCTTTGGAAGGAGAAGATAGCATATTCATAGGAATAAAAAAGGTGGTACTTTTTTTTCAGAGTTTAGAGACAATGACAATACTTGGCTGAGCCAGAAACAAAGTGAGAGATTCATATCTAACCAGCCACTCTTCATTCTCCTCTCTCTCTCTCTCTCTCTCTTTTCTATTCCATGGGGGGAAGTAATTTGAACAGCCATATGCAATTGTGCTTGCTGGAGTCTTCTCTATGATTCATCACAGTGACCTCAGGCAGCATAAGAATTTCCATGAGAATGAGGACATTTGTCTTACTGGCCCATCATTTCTTTTTCTCACCAGTGGCTTGTCATATGATCTTGGGTGAGTTAACTTCAACCCTGTGGGGCCAATAGCCCCTACCCATCCCAGTGTAAGATTAGTGAGTTATAGCTAGAGAGGACTGGCGGCTTAAGTACTAAATAATCTCAATTTTGCCTAAGTAACAAAGAATCCCAGATAAAAGTGCTGGTCATTGTGTTTTAAAATGCATTGGAGAAAGAACCTAAGGCCTACAGAAGAGGTCTTCTCTGAGGTATGTACAAAGAGAGATCAAATTGCTTAAATTGGCTGGCTCCAAATGGGTTCTTTTTTTTTTTTTTAATCAGGGAAACAAACTAAGGTCCAGGAAAAGGAATTTGCTTCTGTGTTGAAACTTCACTTCAGCGACTGTGAACGGGCATAGCTCATAACGCTTCTCTCTCTCTCTCTCTCTCTCTCTCTCTCTCAAGAATAACCTAAGAGAATATCCCTTTCACAAATGGTGATTTATGGAATAAACAGAGATAAAGTAGTTTTGGAAAACTATTTGTTGATTTGTAACCAAAATTCCCCCAATGTTCAATGGTGAACAACAGGAAGGAGAGTTGTCCAATAAATTATAGAATGGTCATTTAATGTAAATACCACAATGATAAGCAAAAAGTCCAATTGAACAGAAAAACACATGTGGTATCATGACAAATGAGAAAGTCAATATGTTAGTCCATGAACCAGAGGAAAAAGTCACAAGAAAAAAAAACCTTATTAAAAAAATCTAGATTTGATCAAAGATGATAATTAAAAGTAGTGGGAAAATAATGTGTTATCAAGAAATAGTGTTGGGACAATCAAACTTCCTGAAAAAGTTGCGTTCCTCCTTCATATTTATATCAATATAAATTCCAGAAAATTGAGTGAAAGTGAAGCCATAAAAGTACTAGGAGAAAGCATAGAAAAACGTCATCTCTAAATGAGAAAATCTTTCTATCTATAGTAGAAAACCCAGAAGACAAGAAAACAATGATCAACACAACTGTGTCGAAGCATGACTTTATATACTCGCCCCCACTAACTACCATAAAGAAAAAACACACATAGAACATACTGGGGGAAATATATATATAGTTTTTGAAATCAATATTTAAAATACTTCAATTATGAAACAGGGTAGGTGATAGCAGAAACTATAGAAAATACAACAAAATAGCTTTTTATCATATACAAAGACTCTTAAAAGAAAAAGATAACTTAAAATATTTTTTTTATGTGTGTGTGTGTGTGTGTTTGTGGTACTGGGAATTGAACCCAGAGGCATTCTACCTCTGAGCTACACCTCCAGACCGATTTTGCTTCTTATTGCTGAGACTGTCCTCCAACCTGCAATCCTCCAGTTTCAGCCTCCCAAGTACTAGGATTACAAGCATGCGGCACCATGCCCGGCTAAGAAGATCTATTTAATACAGCTAGACAGACAGACAGACAGACAGACCTAACAGGTTAATAGAATTCAAAACCTTGATGACAGTACATTGTGGAGAAATGAACACTACACCCGTCATTGCTGGTACAAGTGTACACTGGTAAATCTTTATGAAAACCAACAAAACAACAGATGCACCTATTCCTTGACTCGGCAATTCTGTGTCCCATGAGTTTCTTAGGTAGTTGAGAATGTAAAGTTCTTATACCCCAAATTCAAGAGAGGAAAAGGATAACCGTTCTTTGGCTATAGTCTTAAGACATCAACAAGTTGCCACCATCACCTGTTTTAAAAACCATTGAATAGTGATTGAGTCTTATAGGTTTGTGTATGTGCATCATGTGCTATAGTGTGTTTCCCTCCACTCCCCTCCCAACTCTCTCAGTTAGGTCACCTTGTTTATCCATCTAAAGATTTCTTCTTCTTCCCTTCTAAGTCCCTTCTAAGTCCCATTCTATCTAGCTCCCACAGATTAGGGGGAACATCCGATTTTTTACTCTTAGTGACTTACTAATGTCACTTAGCATGATGTTCTCTAGTTCTCTCCATTTCCCTGCAAATGATGTGATTTTGTTCTTCTTTGTGGCTGCATAAAATTCCATTGTGTACATATCCTATAGCTGAATGTGCAATGTGTGCATGTATGATGTTCATACCCTGACATATATCAAAATGTATAATTACAATGCACCAATAAATGAACATAAAAAAAACCATTGAAATCAAACAGTGAAAATTTGCTATAGTAACATACTTTTTTTTTTTTCTGCGGTACTGGGGATTGAACCAAGGGGCATTCTACCTCCAAGCTACACCCCCAGCCCTATTTTTTTTTATTCTTTATTTTGAAACAGGGTCTCACTAAGTTGTGGAGGGCCTCACTAAGTAGCTGAGGCTGGCTGCAAACCCGGATCCTCCAGTCTCAGCCTCCCAAGTACTGGGATTACAAGCGTGCACCACCACGCCCAGCTAGTAACATACTCCTGAAAGCCAGCCCATCAACAGCAACCCCACACTTGGTAAGCCAGCCAATCAGAAACAACGCCACCCTTCTCTAAGTCAGCATATAAGTAGCAGACATATTCCAACGACCAAGCTTCCCTGGTTAATATTCAACCAGTCCCGATCACTATTGCTTCTTACACACGGTGTTTCAATACCTGAACTCAATGTTCCCCAAAGCCCTATCAAAGACAAGCTTTTGTTTTGTTTTCAGAGAACTGTGTCCAAATGCATTGTTGTCCCTTGCTTAGCAAAGAATAGAGTCAGATTTTTGCTTTAGATTTTGAGTTGTAGCCTCTTCCTTCAGTCCAAACATTTGCATGCTCTTATATATAACATATAAGAAATGACATGTGCCGGGCGTGGTGGCGCACGCTTGTAATCCCAGTACTTTGGGAGGCAGAGACCGGAGGATCCGGGTTCGCGGCCAGCCTCAGCTCGCTCATTCTCTCTCTCTCTCTCTCTCTCTCTCTCTCTCTCTCTACTTAGGCCATCCGCAACTTCGTGAGACCTGGTTTCAAAATTAAAGTATAAAAAAATAGGGCCGGGGGTGTAGTGCGGAGGTAGAACGCCCCTGCGTTCAATCCCCGGTACCGCAAAAAAAAAAAAAAAGAAATGACATATGTGTAAACATGTTCATTAAGGCATCATTTAACATAGCAATAAACTATGTAAATGCTCTAAATGGCCCAATAAAATCAGAAACATCAGATATGTCCTGGAAAGGAAACACGTTGTCACAGGAAAAAAGAGAGAGGGAGAGGTACATATGTTTCATTTGCCCCATTTGCATATATGACGTATTAAAAAGTAAGTTATTTAGAGTCAGGATTTCAAATTATATGCATAATATGAAAAATCCATGCAAAACTGTTAACAAAACAGTAACAGTTGCTATGCTCAATTATTGATGGAATAATTTTTGAAATGTCTCTCTAAATAGTTGATCACACTGTGACATAACTTGCATTTTTTTTTTTTTTGCGGTACTGGGGATTGAACGCAGGGGCGTTCTACCTCCACGCTACATCCCCGGCCCTATTTTTATACTTTATTTTGAAAACAGGTCTCATGAAGTTGTGGAGGGCCTCACTAAGGAGAGAGAGAGACAGGGAGAGAGAGCAAGAGAGCTGAGGCTGGCCGCGAACCCGGATCCTCCGGTCTCTGCCTCCCAAAGTACTGGAATTACAAGCGTGCACCACCATGCCCAGCATAACTTGTCATTTTAAATGGGAACTATTTATAAATCGCAACCAAGATATCAAACCCAAATACAACGAATGGGATTATTCCACTGCAAGTGGGCTTATAACCAAAACATTGAAGAGTTGAATGAACATCAAGAGAATCTCACTTATTAGGAGAAATAACATAAAAAAGGAATTGACATCTAAATACATCCAAGAGCAAAACCGACAGAATTATCCATTCTTACAATATCTAGAGGTTTCATGCACAGCCTAGAAGCTCAGCAGAAATGTGGCACTAACGCTCCTACTTCCCACAACGCGGAAGGCATCACTTTAACCGTATTGCAACTACAAAGCTCAGCACAATTTCAGTTCTCAACACACATGCGTTACTTCTCTATTATTTTTTTCTTCAGTAAATCTAGTAAGAGGTAGAGAAACATGCTCCTTCGTTTTAAATTAGTTCTGTCTCCCTGACCAGGCACGATCCCAGCAGCCTCCACTTGCAGAAGACAGCTCTGTTCATAGCACAATCTCCATCAGAAACCATGTCTCCCCAGGCCAGACTTGCTGAGTCACTGAGAACTTGAAAAAAGTCATTATTTTCTTACCACTGTGCAGTGTGCTCTTGGAATTCAGAAGCCAGGCTAAGCTTTTTTCTTTCAACTGAAGAAGTCTATAAAGGAAAAAAAGAGGAGAACAAATGAAATCATGAGGCTTAAAAGCTAAGCCCAGCTATTGACTGAGGATTAAAACAGTAAATTAAAATGATCCAAAGGCTCACACAGAGGACTGTTTTCAATCGTCATTTGAGAGTGACATAATATTCGGACTGTGCCGAGGCAGTTTGGGGGTTCAATCCAGAGTTTTAGGCACACATAAAACAGAGGACACTCAGGAGCCACGGTGTTATTATTCCATCACGTAAGACAACTTTAATCCAGTCTCCCTATTCTGCTTTCATTTTGGGTCTTGAAATACTCAACATGGGTTATATTGATTATGGAAAGCGAAATAACATGACAGCCACAGTTTTCTTTCACTGTTCATTCATTTTAACTGATGTCTTCACTTAAAAACCTTGACTCTCATGAAATTTGAGAGATCTGACAATTATATACTGGAAATTCAAACTTCTTCCTGCACAGAGCAGCTATTTTTCAGACTCAAAAAAGGAAAACTTGCAGATATATTCATGTTTCTTTTCATGTTAGAAAAAAATCACTTCCGCTGTGCACTAAGGTTTCAGAATAACACCAGTCCTACACAATTTAGAGTTGTTAAAGTTTCCTCCCAGTGGCAATCTGGAAGTATGTGTTAAAATTTTAAGTGCATATGATTCGATTCCATTTCTAGGAATTGTAAAAGCACACAGGCCTGGTGCTCATCGAAGCTTTGTGTTTTGGAGGCCAAGGTCTGGAACTCATGCAAGTGACCATAGATAAAAGAATGGTGGATTAAGTTTATAAAACAATTCTATTCCTGCCCCACACAGTATTAAGCAGTCACTAAAAATAATTAAATAATATTATACCACATGACTTCAAGACCTTTGTCAATGATTTTTGGTGAGCAAAAGCAAGAAGAGGAAAAATGTACAATATGATTGCTTTTTGAAAGAAAAAATTATAAAACCAAGCCTTCCTATCAGTGGTCCCCAACCAGGAGTGATATCGTCCACTATGGAAAATTCAGCAAGGTCTAGACATAGTTTTGGTGGCCACAAGTGGAGGGATGGAACTACTGACATCTAATGAGTAGAGGGCAGGGATGTTGCCAAATGTCCTACAATGCACAGGACAGTGCCCCAAACGAAGAATTATCTGGCCCACTGCGTCAATAGTGCTGAAGTTGCCACATCCTTCTGTGTAAAGAGATTATATGATTTTATAATTAAATTATGTGACTGTAGAAAACATATAGGAGCTTACACACTAGGGATCCATACAACTTATCTCAGGAGAAATGGGAGCAGGGATGAGCGCTGAAATGCTAATGAGGAGGGAGGGGATAGACTAGAGGGAGGGCCCATGCTATGATCAGCATTCTGATACATTTTTATTTCTTATGCCTGTATTAAAAGAAGCAGAATCATCAGCTTCAAATCATCTTTGCCATGTTTATTCTTGTTCTTTAGCAGTGACTAAGTAAAGGCGAAACTTTAAAATTTGACTAAAGCTGTACTTTTCACAGATGCAAGAAAGTAAACGGAACTTGGGGAAAAGTTCATCAAGGTTAGGGAAATGACAACTTCACCACCCTAGCCTTTGGCAAATATCTGTACAACATAGCTTGGATTCCCATGAATAATCTCGCCAGCATAAATGAATAGGAATTAACCTCACCCTCTTCCACCCTTCATATCAGTAGTTTGGTATTTTTATGATGCTATAGGGAATTCCATTAAAAACAGAGCTAAGCACCAAAAATATGACAAGTGACTCATTCACTTTGCATAGATGTGAGTGTGGCTGGGTTTGCTGTTCATTTCCTGTGGTTATCGCTGTACTTATATCCTGCTAGCAAATACACAAAATGGGTCCAGTAGTCTCCTCTTACCCATGAGGCATACAGACCCCCCAGTGAATGCCCAAAACCACAGAGAGTATTGAATCCAACATATATCTAAATATAATGTCTTTTCCTAGGCATACATATTTATGATAAACTTAAATTGACACATTAGGCACAGTATATTAACAATAATAATAAAACAGAACAATTATAACAATATGCTATAACAAAATTTCCAGCATCCCTTCTCTTATGCCTTGGGGCCACTATTGAGTAAAATAAGGGTCACCAGGACATAAACACTGCGACACCACAACAGTGGATCTGATAACTGAGTTGGCCATTAAGTGACGAACGGGCAGGTAGCATACACAGTGTGTATACGGTGGACCAAAAAGTGACTTGTATCCCAGGCAAGAAAAAGCAGGAGGGCATGAGATTTCATCTTACTACTGAGGTTAGCACACAATTTAACACTTATGAATTGCTGGTGCCTGGCCCTGGCTCCTGGCTGTTCAGCTCTACCCATGCTCTATTCCATGGCCCAGTCTTCTCTCTACAATACAAATCACCATCTGCTGTCAGACAGTCAGCATTCCCTGGGTTATGGGATTCCTGGGGACTGGGAGCCTAGGGTGAGGCACAAGGCTGATGCTGGACATAGGTTCATACAGCACCCTAGTCAATCTGTTTTCTTTATTGATGAAGAAGGCCCCGGGAGGTGGTGTGACCCAGCCAACGATACTCAGAGAGTAATAAACACTGAACATTTTATTCCAGCCCACAATCATTTGCCTTCAAATACTGACTCAGGTTTATTTTTGTTTTATTTTCTTTTCTTCTGAAAAAAAATTAACAGTAATTGATGTAGACTGTTTTTCCCCAAGGGAAGCCGAGAAAAGCAATTGTATATTCTACAAAGAACATAAATATTTCTTAATCGTGAGCCAGAGATTTTCAAGTAATTCTCAGGAATTCTGGGTCCTGACCTTCCTCTTCCCATGGCGAATTAAGAGACACACAGACTGCTGCACACACAGCTTCTATAGATGAAAATCCTAGGGTCTTCTTCTTCCTCAAACACTGCTGCTCCTGCAAGCTTTCTTACCTCGGCTTCCAAAAAGCTCACATTGAAAAATCAAGCTTGAATTTAATACCACCTTATCTCAAGTCCCTGGGACAATTAAACTCCTTCCCCCAAGACTCTCACATTCTTCTATTTCTTTATGACAGAATTCCTGTCTTGTGCTTATCCCTCTACATCCTACTGTGCTGGAAGCATGATCATGGGTGGCACTCACATTCTTCCGTTCATTTCCTATTCACTCCTCCAGTTCTTCTGTTGTAATGATTCCTTGTGCCTAGTTCTTTTAGAAAACCCATGACACTGTCTCATTGCCGTGTACTTGGCTAGACACATAGTGAGCATCGTGTATTTGAGGACCAACCATGTACCAGATGCTTTATATTGTACAAAGGTAATGCATTCAATCATCCCACTACATTTTGCAGTCAATATTTGGATCGCAAGTTTAAGCATTAGAAAAGCTGAGTCTCAGAGAGATTGAATAACTTGCTCCTTGATGACACGACTTACCCAAAGTGATCCCAATGTCCAATCCATCTCTTTATTTCACTGTATGTCACTATAATCTTCTTTTTTTTGTGTGGTACTGGGGACTGAACCCAGGGGCATTCTACCTCTGAGCTACACCCCCAGACCTATTTTTTATTCTTTATTTTGAAACAGGGTCTCACTAAGTTGCGGAGGGCCTCACTAAGTAGCTGAGGCTGGCCGCGAACCTGTGATCCTCTGGTCTCAGCCTCCCAAGTACTGGGATTACAAGCATATGCCACCACACCAGGCCTATAATCTCTTTTTTGACATGCAGGAAATAGACAATGGTGAGAGTATGTAGAAAGAGCGAGAGACAGAGAGAGGGACACAGTATAGAAGAAGGAAGAGCTTGGGGTTTGGAGTAGATTTTCTGTTTGAATCATTATGGGCAAGTGAATCAATTGTTCTAAGTCTTATAATTTTTTCTTTCAAAAAATAATAAGAAAATAGTATTGTTCTTATAAGGCTGATACAAGATTAACTGAGACAATACCATGAAAAGTATATTCTCCCTGTGTCTAATCAATAGGTGATATATAAATGTATTATCTATGAGACTAGTCTGAGGGGTGTGTATATCTGTAAGTGTGTTTGTGTGTGTGTGTGTGTGTGTGTGTGTGTGTGTGTGTGTGTGTGTGTAGAGACCCTGGTGTCAGACCTGTCAGCCTCTGTGTGCAGAATCTTTTAAAGTATAACAAATTAGGAGCTCTGATCTGATGTGACCTTGGAGGGTTTCAGTCAGTATTCTCAATACCTGACACACAAAACTGAAAGGAAGAGCCGGGCGTGGTGGTGCACGCTTGTAATCCCAGTACTTTGGGAGGCAGAGACCAGAGGATCCGGGTTCGCGGCCAGCCTCAGCCCTCTCTCTCTCTCTCCCTGTCTCTCTCTTTCTCTCTCTCCTCTCTCTCTCTCTCTCTCTCTCTCTCTCTCTCTCTCTC
>PVJS01030757.1:5788-23974 GCA_004027185.1 Glis glis | reverse complement strand
TCCTCCTCCTCCTCCTCCTCCTTCTTCTTCTTGTTTTTCAGTACTGGGGATTGAAACCAGAGGCATTCTACCTCCAAGCTATACCCCCAGCCCAATTTTATTTCTTATTTGGAAACAGGTTCTCACTAGGTTGCTGAGACCTTCACGAAGTTGCTTTGAATCTCCAACACTCCTGTCTCAGCCTCCCAAGTACTGGGATTACAAGCATGCACCACCACGCCCAGCAGCCCTTTTCAGTTTTTAGTTTTGGGTCTCACTAGGTTGCTGAGAGTCTCGCTAGGTTGCTGAGGCTGGCCTCGAACCTGCGATCCTCCTGTCTCAGCTTTCCAAGTACTAGGATTACAGGTATGCACCACCACACCCCGCTCTTCAATAGGGTTTTTCAATCTTAGCACATTGTCGTTTTGGGAAGGATAATTCTTTGTTGTGGGAGGGATGTCCTGTGGCTAGGAGGAAGTTTAGCAGCATCCCTGGCCTCTATCCTCTAGAAGCACATACCCTTCCTCCCAGTTGGAATAATCAAAAGTGTAAGTCACATGGTCACTGGGACCCTTTCTATCTAGTTCATCCCTAGAAGCCCAGATTCTTGGACAATGTAGATGTCCAATGAGTAGGAGCCAAATGAATGAATGATGCTACTTCTTTTATTAATGACCTGAAAAGGTGTGATTAAATAGCCCATATAATTCTGCTCCAGGCTGGGTGTGGTAGCCCACGCTTGTCATCCCAGTACTTGGGAGGCTGAGACAGGAGGATCACAGGTTCACGGCCAGCCTCAGCAACTTATAAGGCCCTCTGCGATTTAGTGAGACCCTGTTTCAAAATACAGAATAAAAAATTGGGCTGGGGGTGGAGCTCAGAGGTAGAATGCCCCTGGGTTCGATCCAATCCCCAGTACTACACACACACAAAATAATAATTCTGCTCCAACTTTGTAGACATGAGGAGCACAGTGATTGAGAGTTGTTTTCATGAATAGGGGTGTAGATGAACAAGCCAGAAACCTCAAGAAAGCAAGTACTGAAGGGCCTTGTCACTCCCCTTGAGGGGGGGTGGTAGAGCAATGGTGAAAGGCAGGGCTGATACCTCAGCGGTGCAAACTTCCAAATCAAGAGAACTGCAGAAAGAATGAAAATTCATGCCACCCACCTGATCTATAAATATTGACAGGATTACTGCAAAGTAGAGTCCCAATTGACTGATGGGTGCAGAGCAAAAAGTGATGGGCAGTGGGGGAAATATAGGTAACACTGAAAAGGGAGGCAAATATTTCAAAGTGTGTTAGGGCTTTAAAAGGATTTTATTATTTATTTTATTTTTTTTGTGTGTGGTACTGAGGATTGAACTCAGGGGCATTCTACCTCCGAGCTACACCCGCAGTCCTATTTTTTAAATTTTTTAATCTTGAAACAGAGTCTCACTAAGATGGAGAGGGCCTCACTAAGTTGCTGAGGCTGTCCTTGAACCTGTAATCCTCCTGTCTCAGCCTCCTAAGTACTGGTATTACAAGCATGCACCACCATGCCTGGCTATTATTTTTATTATTATTAATAACATACTATGTAGCTCTCTACCCTTTGGATGATATGGACAAATAAATCATGACTCCTCCCTACAACGCTTTAGATATATAAAAAATGGATATAATATTATACAATACAGCCGGGCATGGTGGCGCACGCTTGTAATCCCAGTACTTGGGAGGCTGAGACAGGAGGATCACAGGTTCGCGGCCAGCCTCAGCTACTTAGTGAGGCCCTCCACAACTTAGACCCTGTTTCAAAATAAAGAATAAAAATAGAGCTGGGGGCATAGCTTGGAGGTAGAATGCCCCTGGGTTCCATCCCCAGTACCAAATAAATAAATAAATAGGGCTGGGAGTATAGCTCAGTGGTATAGGACCCCTGGGTTCCCTCTCTCTCTCTCTCTTTCTCTCTCTCTCTCTCTCTCTCTCACACACACACACACACACACACACACACACACACACACACACTATAATTATTCTCTGCAATTAAGGATCATCAAAACAATCAGTTTTCTATAATTCTGTAATGTCTTTTATCTTTTATCAGCATGTTTATTCCTACCCTAAAAGGCCTCAAAGAGCAGTATTTGAATTTGTGTTGCTGCTTATGGCTTTCTTTGTCCTGAAAGATGCTCTGATCTGCTACTACTCTGTTCTTGACAACGCCTGAATGCCTGACTCCAGCGCGCCCTTCTCCATCCTGCTGCAGGCTGAGACCCAAATAAGGTACTGGTTTAGAATCATGTAAAGCAACCATAGGGAGGGGGCACATCAAAGGGGCCAATTTCCTAAAATGTGATTTAGAGATAGATGTTTTATCTCATCAGCAAGTTAATTTGGTCCTTTGGGGGGGGGACAAGGGGTTGAGCCCAGGGGCGGTCTAGTTCTGAGCTACACCCCCAGCTCTGGGGACTGAACCCAGGGACATTCTACCTCTGGGCTACATCCCCAACCCTATTTTATTTTTTATTTTGAAACAGGGTCTCACTAGGTTGCAGAGGGCCTCACTAAATTGCTGAGGCTGGCTTCGAACCTGCGATTCTCCTGTCTCAGCCTCCCAAGGACTGGGATTTCAAGTGTGCACCACCACGCCCAGCTCTTATTTTTTATTTTTTGTTTTTAATTTTGAAACAGGGTGTCGCTAAATTGCTGAGGCTATCCTTGAACCTGGGATCCTCCTGTCTCAGCTTCCCAAGTACTGGGATTACAGGCGTGCACCACCACACCCGGCTAAAAAAATTACTTTTGTTTCACAGCTGTGTTTTCTGAATGAGAGGTTGCTGGAGAGCTAGCTGCATTCTAGACAGACAAGATTTCTTGAACTTTTCTATTATGCATTCCATATGTCGGTTTTATGGATCAGAGAGGACAAAAAGCACGGCGTGGCTCCTCCCAGAAGCCTGACTGGTGACCACCAAAGGCGCATCAACGCCTAGTTTCTTTGTTTGCGCTCTCCTCGCCACACCAGGCTGCCTCCCATCGCCCTTCAAAAGCCCTGCCAAGATGGCCTCCAGCTCCAGATCTGAGCAGAGCGCTGCAGCCGGCCCCTCCCCCAGCCAGCAGCTGCTGCCGGCTTAGCCCGGGGGAATAGGAGCGAGGCACTCCCTGCTCCAGCTGGGGTCTCTCCTGGTGGCTAAGACAGGCAAGTGCCAAGCATCTGGCCCACGGCTGCGAGGATGCGGCTGGAAGGCCGGGGTTGAGAGGAAAAGAAAGAACAAGTCCTTACACGGGCATCTGCATGGGGCAGACAGTGCTGTGGATTTCATCACTTTGGGGGGCAGTGAGCGCAGCACAGTCTGATTGAAAGGGGCCATCCAGAATTACTGTTCTGCATTATCAATTTAGGTGGGGACAGAGGATATTTCTGTGGTCTACCCATGAAGCATTGTGTGTTCCTTATTCTGTTGGTCCTTCCGTCCTTCCTTCCTCTCTCTTGCTTCATCTCTTTCTTTTTTTTTTCTTCTTTTCTTTTTTCTACCACACTTTAAACCCTTTGTATTATATGCATCTCTGTAAGCTACTTTACTGAAACATGTGCTTTAGGTTGGTGCACCCCCAAATCAGTCTGAGCACCGACAGGATGCAGCACTTTTATTGAAAATGCCTATTTCTGGGCCCACCTGGGAACTACTGACTCCATATCTTTGGGAATGAGTCCAAGAAATCTTTTTTTTTTAAAGCTCCCACTTGACCTTGGTGTGTCACTGGATTTAGGAACGACTGGCTTAAATTTATTTCTGGAAAGGATGGCTATCATGGTGGCTCAGGTGGACAGTAACAGAGTGAGATAGGGAAGGAAAACAAAGCAAAAACTGGACAGAATAGCTTTTAAAAGAAGACCAAATGCAGCTCCCCCCGCCCCTTGAGTTCTAATTTCAGAAATAGATCTATCAAGGTATAGATTTATATGCAGCCACTGCCACCTCCAATCTCCCAGGGGCCAGACCCTCCCTGCTATTTAATTAGGCTGTATTCCAATCTCATATTGAAGAGAGCCAACTTGGCTCTTCTCCCTGGAGAGCATTAACCAGCAGTGATCTTGATTGTTCAGCAAGGTCTTTCAAGGAAAGATTTGGCTTTCTAAGACTGACCACAGTACAGGTCTGGGACCCTGAGCACCCTCCAAGGATACGTCTTTAACACAACCGGGACTCTAAGGGTGGTGAAGCAGCTATTCAGGGACCAGAATCACCCTCTGGCAGAAATGGAAAAGCCTTCAGCTGTCCATGCAGAGGGTAGTTATATTTGGCTTTTGAAGACAACCACCCTAGCTCTTCCCAGTCTCTCTCCTTGCCTGATTTAGACTCACTCCTATACTACTGTGTACTTCCTATGTCACTTTAAATCATTGAATCATTCTTTATCCTTTGGAAAGGTAATAAGCTTTTTCTCCTCAAATAGGCTATCAGCTCTCTGGGGCCTTTTTGTGTCTCTGAGAGGGTTACCAAGCTTGCAAGGGAAAATGGGCTACTACCAATCTCTGAAGCAAAAGGAAGAAAACAGCTTCTCATTACTGCAGTGAAGGGGGGGGGGTAGTGAGAGGGCCAGAAAACAATGGCTGGATCTCACTGAGGAGAAGGAGGCTTTTCACCTTGGTCAGCACTAAGATGGTCAGAGAGAAGAGCCAGAGGCGTCAGGCCTTCAGGATATGCAGCTCAAGCTGTGAGCCCCACCCCAGCCTTAGGTCCCAAGGGGTAGGAAATAGCTCTTGGTGGTCTGACCTCTTTCACACCCATCAGTGGGTCCACTGAGGCTCTGAAGGCCAAAGCTGATGGGGACAGCACTGCAGAGATGCAGATGCTGCAGTTTCTGGGTTTTTGTTTTGTTTCCTTCAGACCCTGTCTAGATGATCTTACTATTGTCTAACATGAAAAGCTTTTTACAAATAAGCAACTAAGCCAGCCAACCTTGTCACTGTCTCTTAGAATGTAGGGGCTAAAACAAGCAAACAGAGGACATGGCAAAGCCCAGTTCATCTGACAGTCCTGGGTAAATTAGCCTTTTTGTAGAAATACTAGGCTTTCCCTCTAGAAGGACACCTAATTCAACCTTTGAGGATTCTTGAAGAAAACACAAAGTCTTAATTAATTGAGTGTGATTAATTCAGATCATCCAGGGGTTGGGCCACATAGTGAACAATTTGAGGTACACATTTTGAAGCATTAGTATTCATTTGAATAATACTGTAATTCCAAACCAACCAAAACAAATAATCCAGGCAGGCTTTCTCCCTTTATCAAAGGGAGTCCTTTGTAATGAATACAAATACCTGCTTATCAGTAATTCTTTAGCTCCTGACTAATACAGGACTTTTAAGATTTCATGATTTTTCTTAGTTCTAGTTCATTAGTGTTCCTAAACTCTATTAATTATTTCAAATTTCTATTCAAAAGAACTTTTATTGTACCTTGAACACTGAACTATATACTGTTTTGGTTCTTTTCTACATTTTTCATTCACCCTGCATCCTGCCTCTGTGCCCTTTGTAGCCATAAGCCCAGAATTTCCTCTATAGTAAAACTAAAGATGTAGTGGTCTTTGTTGAGAGGAAAGAGCCAATCGATATCTTCACAGGAGCTTATAGGGCAGGGAAAGATGGAAAAAATAAGTCACCTATAACAAAGAAACCATCTCTGTGATTTGTCACATGCATTTAAGATGGAAAAATGTTAAGGTAATGGGAATTTTCAAGTGGGACCTCATAGCTGCTGAGCTAAGTGGTTTTTGTTAAATGCTAAACCATCCATGAAAGTGAAAATTGATGCTGTCTACGAAGTGACCTTTGATTTCAGGTAGCCGATAGTGATGTGTTGGTATTGCAGAAGAAAAAAATTAAAGCAGTTAATTGCCTAGAGATTCATAACTGGGACATGAGACAGGAGAGACAGCGTTTCTGAGATGGGAAGAGCTCGCGATCAGCACCATGGACAGCGCCCCACCCATTCTTTCCCGGCTAACTGGTGTAACGCTTTCTTTAGGAAGAAAGGTCGCCAAGGGAACCGTGCGCGCGCGTGCGCGTGTGTCGAAGGGAGGAGGGTAGAGCGCTGCAGTTGTTACTACCTCAATCACTAACCAGTTCCCCGGTTCCCAGTCTCTTCTCTTTTGAGAGCAAAAGCATGAAAATGGGATAGGGCCCTTTCCAATTCCCAGCACTGAGGCAGACCACATCGATTCTGAGGCGCACAGAAACTCTTACAAAGTTAATCAAACAAGCCAGATAGCTGTGACAGCACTCGGGGCAGTGGAGAGGCCATGTCCTGCTTCTGTGGGGCTCACTCCAGGTCGCCAGCATGTGTTTATCCACTTGCTGAGGCATAGTTAGATTTTCCGGACTACAGAGAAGTTTGGGGATTTCTTTGTTAGAAGGGCTCAGACAGGAACATAATTGAGGGACTGGGAAAGAGCTTCCGGGCACCTACATTTCATAGTGGAGCCTGCAGGGCTTTTTGTTGGCCAACGCCTCCAGGAAAGGCTCTATTCTCCTCTCCCTCCCCCTCCCCTTGTTTTCTAGGGTCCCCATTTTACAGGTACGGGCGGTAGAGGGCAGGGGTCCCCTTCCTAGGCAGCGCTCCAGCCTTACCTGGTAGCCGGCCACCTCCGCACTGTGCCTCTCCTCCAGTTCCAGGATCTGCCTCTCCAAGGACTCATTGGCCCCGCGCAAGCCCTCGATCTCGATGGTGCGCGCCTGTAGCTGGCGCCGGTACTCGTGGATCTCCTCGCGGCTGGCGCGGATGGCTTCGGTGCTGCGCGCCGCCTGCTCGTTCAGGTTGGCGAACTTGGACTTGTACCATTCCTCGGCCGACTGCAGGTTCTTGGCGGCCAGGGACTCGTACTGGGCGCGGATCTCTCTCAGTGCGGAACTCAGGTCGGGTTTGGCCACAGCCACGTCCACCTCGGCGGCGGCCTGCGACGACGCCTGCAGCGTGGCCAGCAGCTCGGCTACCTCCTCGTCGTGCACCTGGCGCACGAAGGCCAGCTCGTCCAGTAGCGATTCCACCTTCTTCTCCAGGTCCAGGCGGGCGAGCGTGGCGCCGTCCACGTCGCGCTGCTGCGCCTTCAGGGCGCGCTCGGCGCCTTCGCGCCCGCGGCTCTCCTCCTCGCAGCGCGCCCGCAGCCGCTGCACCTCCTCGGCCAGCCCGTCCCGCTCCAGCAGGGCCTGGGCGCGCGCCGAGCTCGCCTCCTCCAGCTGCGCACGCAGGTCGCGCAGCTCCCGCTGGAAGAGCTCGCCGACGCGCGACGGCTCGGCTTGGCGCTGCCGCAGCGCGGCCAGCTCGGCCTCGAGCGCGCGGTTCTGAGTCTCCAGCTGATGCACCTTCTCGATGAACACCGCGAAGCGGTCGTTAAGGCCCTGCAGCTGCTCCTTCTCGTTGGTGCGGATGATCTTGTACTCGTTGGTGCGCGCTGCCGCCTGGCTCAGGTCCAGCCCTTCAGACGCCTGCAGCCGGCGGTAGGCCAGGCCCAGGCCGAGCGACGAGGCCGAGGAGCAGGCGGCCGAGGAGGGCACATTGCAGCGAGACAGCGACTGCGATCGGTAGCCGCCGGTGCCGCCAGCCCCGGAGAGGCGTGCAGACAGGCGAGAGCCATCCCCAAACACCTTGCGGTAGGAGGAGGAGGAGCACAGGTAGTGCTCGGAACCGTAGCTCATGGTGCCGGGATCAGAGCTGGGCGAGCGGCTGCGGCGGGAGCTACAGAGGACGCGAGAGGTGCGGCAGGCGGGGCGGTGTGCACCGCATTTTAAGGCGCAGGGGGCTGGGGCGTAGCGTTGGGGGCGGAGCTCCTGCTCCGGGTCTGGAGGGGAGAGGGAAGGGCGGCATCCAGGAGCGGGGGCGGGGGAGCGCAGTGACTACCGCAGCTGCGCGAGCGACCGACCTGGGGCACCGAGACAGGGCCATTTGGGTAGGAGCCGCCCTCTGTGCGCAGCCCCTCTCGGTGAGAATCGACTGCTTTGGAAGTGGCTGGAGCCGAGGGGTGCCTAAACGACCCGGTTTCCCAGCTTCTGTTCACCCCCTTTAACCCACCGGGAGCTAGGTCTTCTGGGGTGTCCACTATGCCCATCCCCACCCCTGAATTCCCGAGAATGCGGTCCTGTTTTTTCAGTAAGAGTGGGGGCCCCCTGGGCGAGGCCGTGTCCCCTCCCTCAGGCGTCTTGGGGCTCCCAGGGGGAAAAGTGGGTCTACCTCCAGAGAGCACCCTCTCGCTCTTCAGATACTGAGTAGGAGGATGCGCGGAGCCTGCGATGCGATGCCGGGGGAAGGGAGGGGAGGTCCGTGAAGGACGCGAGCCCCACAGCGTGAGCCCGAGTTTCGGAGAGTGGCAAGAGGAGGAGGAAAAGGGGAAAGGAGCCAGGCCTGGAAAAGGAGAAAGCGCCGGCGATTCCCGGGGTTCTACGAAAGGCTCCAAGGCAGGACAGACTAGGACCACAGGCCGGCGAAAAGGGGGCGGCAGGCGTTTGTTTTTAAAACATTTCACAATGGGCATTTTTAAACCAGGAGGCTTTGCCTTAAAAGAAATTGGATTGATTTTTACTTTCTTTTTTCTTTTTCTTTTTGTCCCACCCGGTCCCCTTTTGAAAGTGGGAGGAGCTGGAATGGTCACGTGGTGGATGTCACCACGGTCCCCACCACTCTCCACGGAATCACACCACTCCTCCTCCTCCTCCTCCTCCTCCTCCTCCTCCTCCTCTTCTTCCTCCTCCTCCTCCTCCTCCACCTCCTTTTCCCAGCGGCATTCTACCCTCGCGGTACAACCCCAGCCCTTTTTGTTTCGAAACAGGGCCTCACTAAGTTGCTGAGGCTGGCCTCGAGTCTGCGGTCCTCCAGTCTCAGCCTCCCAGGTTCTGAGATTACAAGCACGGCCCCAGTGGGTGGATGTGAAGTGCCCTTGCCATTTGTGTGTGTTCTGTTCGCCGAGTACCCACCACTCTCCACGGAATCAAACCCTTCTTAATTCATTTCTTTACCCGTCTGGCCCTATAGGCATTTGCGATTCCAGTGTGTGTGTGAACTAGGTCCTCACAGGCTTTGGAGAGCCACTTCCTGTGGAACTCTCTCTTTGGACAAAAGAGGTTCTTGAAAACAGACTAAACTCCCAGATTGGGAACTAGTGCTGGTGACTGAGCTACCAACTTTGGCACATAGTGGGGGGAATCAAAGAATGGGACCTGGAGCCCGGCATTGTGGTGCACACTTGTAATCCCAGTACTTGAGAGGCTGAGACCAGAGGATCCGGGTTCGCGGCCAGCCTCAGCTACTTAGTGAGGCCCTCTGCAACTCAGTGAGACCCTGTTTCAAAATAAAGTATAAAAAATAGGGCTGGGGGTGTAGCTTGGAGTAGAATGCCCCTGGGTTCAATCCCCAGTACTGCAAAAAAAAAAGAAAAGAAAAGAAAAGAAAAGAAGAAAAGAAAAGAAAAGAAAAGAAAAGAAAAGAAAAAGAAAAAGAAAGAAAGAATGGGTCCTGGGACAGTGAAGGCGAGGTCACCTGTACTCCTTGCAGCTTATAATATCACTCATGATGTGGGCATGGCTTTGGAGAGGCAGAAGGAAGACCTTTTTAATTACATCCCAGAATTCCAGACTTAGGCCCTTTTTTGATCTTGGAATACCTTGTAGTTCCAGGATACGTTTTATTTCACTTCACAGAGGGGGTGGCATTACCTGGACAAGCCACCAAAGGAAGGGGCAAAGGAATCTTATGGGACTTTGGAGATGATCTCTTGGCTTTGCTCTTGTTGTTATGGAAGATGGTCAGGCTCTGCCACAGTCTCTCTTTTCTCATCACTCATCAAAAACCTGAGCTAGAGCCAGGCATGATCGTGCACACCTGTAATCCCAGTATTTGAGAGGCTGAAACAAGAGAATCACAGGTTCAAGATCAGCCTCTGCAACCTAGTGAGGTCCTCAGCAACTTAGTGAGACCCTGTTTCAAAATTAAAAAAAAATAAAGTCAGGCGTGGTGGTGCACACCTGTAATCCCAGTACTTGGGAAGCTAAGATAGGAGGATTGCAGGTTCGAAGCCAGCCTCAGAAAATTAGAGAGGCTCTCAGCAACTTAACAAGACCCTGTTTCAAATAAAAAAATAAAATAGGGCTGGGGTGTAGCTCGGAGGTAGAATATGCCTGGGTTCAATCCCCGTACCAAAATAAATAAAAATTAAAATATAAAAATAAAATAAAATAAAAAAATAAGCTGGGTGTGGTGGTGCATGCCTGTAATCCTTGTACTTGGGAGGCTGAGACAGGAGGATTGCAGGTTCGAAGCCAGCCTCAGCAACTTAGCAAGACTCTTAGCAATTTAGCAAGACCCTGTTTCCAAATAAAAAATAAAATAGGGCTGGAGGTATAGCTTGGAGGTAGAATACTCCTGGGTTCAATCCCAGTACCAAAATAAATAAATAATAAAAAAAAGAACAAATAAGCTGGGCGTGGTGGTGCATGCCTGAAATCCCAGTACATGGGAGATTATGATAGGAGGATCACAGGTTCCAGTAAACCTCGGCGATGTAGCAAGACTCTCAGCAACCTAGCAAGACTCTGTTTAAAAAACAAAAGATAAAAAGGGCTGGGGGTGTAGCTCAGAGGTAGAATGCCCCTGGGTTCAATTTCTAGTACCACAAAAAAAAATAAAATAAATAAAAAATATAATAGGACTAGAGTTATATCTCGACATAGAACACCCCTGGCTTCAATCCCCAGTAAACACACACACACACACACACACACACACACACACATCACCACCACCACCACCACCACCACAACAACAACAAATAAAATCTGAGAGCTGGCTTGGTGGTGCACACTTGCAATCCCAGTACTTGGGAGGCTGAGACAGGAGGATCACAGGTTCGCGGCCAGCTTCAGCTACTGGGTGAGGCCCTCCACAACTTAGTGAGACCCTGTTTCAAAATAAAGAATAAAAAATAGGTCTGGGGGTATAACTCAGAGGTAGAATGCCCCTGGGTTTAATCCCCAGTTCTGCAAAAAATAAAAAAATAAAACCTGAGCTAGAGATACTCAATTTTGAGGACTTTGGTCTCAGAAAGACGGGGGTGGGGGAGAGGATGGAAGAGTGCTAACATTGCTGAATAATTACTGCCTGCCAGCCATTGCGCCAGCACTAGTGCTTGGTTTACCTTCTTCTGGCCACTCTTCATGGGGGCCCCACCCCCGTGTTATAGATACGACATTGAGGCTCAAGTCCAGCACTCTGCCCAAGGCCACCGGCAAGCAAAGACAAACATGCACTTTCCTCACTACCTCATTCTTAGTGCAGTAAGACTCTTGAGGGCTCATTAATTTCCATGCAACCAGACTAGGGCTAAGTGGGCATCAGAGAGTTTTGGCCAATAACAAATTAGCGAGCTGGTTTGTTATTGAAAGAACATCTGAGCAGGGCGTGGTGGCGCACGCCTGTAATCCTAGTACTTGGGAGACAGAGACAGGACAATTGCAAGTTCGAGGCCAGACTCAGCAACTTAGTGAGACCCTCCCCAACTTAGTGAGACCCTGTTTCAAATAAAAAATAAAATAGGGTTGGAGGTGTAGCTCGGAGGTAGAATGCCACTGGGTTCAATCCCCAGTAGCACCAAAAAAAAAAAAAAACCCACATCAGACTCAGAGGTGATGGGTTTGAATTGTGGCTTCTGTCACTTATTAAGTATGTGGGGATAATGACACCTACCTCCCAGAGTCATGAAAGATTGAACTGATGGACGTGAATGTGTTTTGTAAGCTGTGCCTGTATAGGGAGTGATTGTCATCATCTTCTTTTGAGTTAAAGGATACCATTTCACATCCACCAGCAACAGGATGTCAGCAGGGTTTGGGGAGAAAATTGCAGGAAACTGTCCACCATGCCTTGCAAAGGCTTCCAGGCTGCCCCTGGCAGAGGATGTAGCGCCAACCGTGGTTGTTTGTGGTACCATGAGTGTAGCAAAGCGGAAACAACAGAGATCGTTAGAAGAGCTTTTCTTCTGGGCTGTAGTTCTAATCTCATTTCAGCCATGTTATTCAGGATTACTAAAGTTCATCAAAATGTCCTGTTTGGAATTCCACTTTTGTTTCCCTTTCCATCCTTCAGTAGAAGCAGTACGCTGAGCATGGTGGTGCATGCCTGTAATCCCAGTACTTGGGAGGCTGAGACATGAGGATTGCAGGTTCGAGGTCAATGTACAATAACTTAGTGAGACCCTGTTTCAAAATAAAGAATTTGAAAAAGGACTGGGGACGTAGGTTAGAGGCAGAGCACCCCTGGGTTCAATGTACAATAATTTAGTGAGGCCAGGTGTGGTGGTTCATGCTTGTAATCCCAGTACTTGGGAGGCTGAGACCAGAGGATCCAGGTTCGCGGCCAGCCTCAGCTACTTAGTGAGGCCCTCCACAACTTAGTGGGACCCTGTTTCAAAATAAAGAATAAAAAATAGGGCTGGGGGTGTAGCCCAAAGGTAGAATGCCCCTGGGTTCAATCTTCAGTACCAAAAAAAAAGGAAAAAAATAACTTAGTGAGACCCTGTTTCAAAAATAAAGAACAAAGCTGGGCGTGGTGGTGCACACTTGTAATCCCAGTACTTGGGAGGCTGAGACCGGAGGATCTGGGTTCACGGCCAGCCTCAGCTACTTGGTGAGGCCCTCCGCAACTTAGTGAGACCCTGTTTCAAAATAAAGAATAAAAAGGTGCCGGGCATGGCGGCACACGCTTGTAATCCCAGTACTTGGGAGGCGGAGACCGGAGGATCCAGGTTCGCAGCCAGCCTCAGCTACTTAGTGAGGCCCTCCGCAACTTCGTGAGAGCGGGTTTCAAAATAAAGTATAAAAAATAGGGCCGGGGGTGTAGCTCGGAGGTAAAATGCCCCTGGGTTCAATCCCTGATACTGCAAAAGAAAGAAAAAAGAAAGAAAGAAAGAGAGAGAGAGAGAGAGAGAGAGAGAAAGAAAGAAAGAAAGAAAGAAAGAAAGAAAGAATAAAAAGTAGGGCTGGTGGTGTAGCCCAGAGGTAGAATACCTTTGGGTTCAATCCCCAGTACCGCAAAAAAAAGCAAAATAAAATAGGGTTGGGGGTGAAGCCCGGAGGTAATATGCCCCTGAGGTCCATCCCCAGTACCAAAAATAATACTACTATTACTAACAATAATAATAATAATTTTAACACAAGGCTGTCCTAAGAAGAACTGATATTGGCTCAGCCTCAATCCATACTCCTTCCAGCTGGCCAGATTTCCTGAGGGAGTCCCCTGGCCATGCCAGGACTGTCTTCTTTTTCCTCCAGTGTCACTCTCGGGCTCACAGACACGTTGGCCCAGTTCTCCCTAATGCCACATCCTCCCCAGTCTCTTTGTGGCATTTGGCAGTGCTGACCACTCTCCTTGATTTCAAGGACTCAGTTCTTAGCTGGGCACGTGGTGCATGCCTGTAATCCCAGTACTGGGAGGCTGAGACAAGAGGATCACAGATTCCAGACCAGCACATGGTAACTTAGTGAGACCCTGTTTCAAAATAAAAAATAAAATAGGGGTGGGGTATAGCTCAGAGGTTAATTGCCCCTGGGTTCAATTCTCAGTTACACTGGTCACGGTGGCACACACCTGTAATGCCAGTACTTGGGAGGCTGAGTTAGGAGGATTGCAGGCTCAAGGCCAGCTTCAGCAACCTAGCAAGACTCAGCAATTTAGCATGACCCTGTTTTTTTTTTTTCTGTAAGTATGATTTTATGTACTTATATTTTCATATCCTAAATGAAAAATTGTAATAATAAAATTTCATATAAACTTCTTTTTTCTTTTTTTTTGTGGTACTGGGGATTAAGCCCTGCGATAGTCTACCTCCAAGCTATACCCCTGGCCCTATTTTATTTTTACTGTGAGACAGGGTCTTGCTAGGCTGATGAGAATCTCACTACTTGCTAAGGCCACCCTTGAACCTGCTAGCTTCCTGTCTCAGCCTCCCAAGTACTAGGATTACAGGCATGCAGTACTACGCCCAGCTAAACTTTATTTTTTAAATTGTATCAACAAAATTCAGTGAGGAATATAAAATTTAAATTTAATAAAAAAAAGGTGCTGTTACGGGGGAACAGTTGATTCCTCAATTCAGGATCAGTTGGCTTACATGATAGAAAAGAATTTTAACACGTGCCAATCAAAGATAAGGATTTATTTAGGAAAGTAGGAAATACACATTCGAGGAAGAATGTGGGCCACCCAAAAGTGAGAGAGGCCTAGATCCTGTTTCAAAACAAAAAATAAAAAAAGCAGGGGGGGATAGCTTGGAGGTACAATGCCCTTGAGCCAACCCCTGCACACCCCCAAAAGGGGGATAATAGTAAAATAAATAAATGAAAGTGGACAAACATGGTGGCGCACGCTTGTAATCCCAGTACTTGAGAGGCTGAGACAGGAGTATCGCAGTTTCGTGGCTAGCCTCTCTACTTAGTGAGGCCCTCTGCAACTTAGTGAGACTCTGTTTCAAAATAAAGAATAAAAAAATAGGGCTGGGGGTGTAGCTCAAAGTTAGAATGCCCCTCGGTTCAATCCCCAGTACTGCAAAAATAAATAGATAAATAAATAAATGAAAGTGAACTTAAAGCCCGGCGTGGTGGCGCACGCTTGTAATCCCAGTGCTTGGGAGGCTGAGACTGGAGGATCCGGGTTCGCGGCCAGCCTCAGCTACTTAGTGAGACCCTCCGCAACTTAGTGAGACCCTGTTTCAAAATAAAGAATAAAAAATAGGTCTGGGGGTGTAGCTTGGAGGTGAAATGCCCCTGGGTTCAGTCCCCAGTACCACAAAAAAAAAAAAAAAAGAAAGTGAACTTAAGCTCTCCCTCTAGACCCTCCCCCACTTGCTTGACTTTGACTTTTATGTCCCACCGTTGTTCTTTGCTTGTGCAATTCTCTCTTCCTGGAATTTCCTCTCCTGACCCTACTTCAACTGTAGAAATCCTTAGGGCTCAAATGCCACCTCCTCCATGTAGCCGTCCTTCCCAGCCTCTCCAGTGTAAAGTGACCCGTGCCTCCCGTGAGCTCCCTCCTGCTGCCCACAGCCTGCACAGCCCTCACAGCACTCATGCTTAAGGGTCCTCTCAGGGGGTGCTTGTCCAAGCTGACTGGGAGCTCCTTAAAAACAGCTCATCTTCTATAGCCATATGTCTCTCTCAGCATCTATCACAATATTGAACACTTGTGAAGTGGAATAAATGGTTGAAAATAGTTTCCTGCACAATTGCTTGGGGAGGTCTTTGGCCTGACACCAGGAGTGAGATCCATAAAGAGAAAAAAAATCAATAAATTTGACTCCATCAAAATTAAAAGGCCCTGTTAGGAAGATGAAGAGGCAAGGCACAGGCTGTTAAAATATTTTTACAAATCACAGCAAAGGATTTGTATCCAGCCAGGCGTGGTGGCGCACGCTTGTAATCCCAGTACTTTGGGAGGTGGAGACCGGAGGATCCGGGTTCGTGGCCAGCCTCAGCTCTCTCGCGCTCTCTCTCTCCCTGTCTCTCACTCTCTCTCTCTCTCTCTCTCTCCTCAACTTCGTGAGACCCGGTTTCAAAATAAAGTATAAAAAAAATAGGGCCAGGGGCGTAGTGAGGAGGTAGAACACCCCTGCGTTCAATCCCCGGTACCGAAAAAAAAAAAAACCAAAAAAAAAACCAAAAAAGGATTTGTATCCAGAATTTTTTTGTGTGTGTGTATGGTACTGGGGATGGAACCCAGGGGCACTCTACCTCTGAGCCTCACCCCCAGTCCTATTTTATTTTGAAACAGGGTCTCACTAAGTTGCAGAGGGCCTCACTAAGTAGCTGAGGCTGGCCACAAACCTGGGATCCTCCTGTCTCAGCCTCCCAAGTAATGGGACTACAAGTATGTGTCACCATGCCCAGATTGTATCCAGATATTTTAAAGAATTCTCTAAACATAACGGTGAGAAATAAACATCCCAGTTAGAAAATGGGCAAACGACTTGAACAGACATTTTGTCAGAGAATATACAGATGGCAAATAGACATGTGAAAATATGTTCAGTGACCAGGGTGGTGCACACCTGTAATCCCAGTACTTGAAAGACTAAGACAAGAGGATCACAGGTTTGAGGTCAGCACATGGTAACTTAGGGAAATGCTATTTCAAAATAATAAATAAAACAGCCAGACATGGTGGTGCACACAGTAATCCTAGTACTTGAGAGGCTGAGATAGGAGGATCACAGGTTTGTGGCCAGCCTCAGCAATTTAATGAGGCCCTCTGCAACTTAGTGAGACCCTGTTTCTTTTCCTTTTTTTTTTTTTTGCGGTACCAGGAATTGAACCCAGGGGCGTTTTACCTCCGAGCTACACCCCCAGCCCTATTTTTTATACTTTATTTTGAAACCGGGTCTCACAAAGTTGCGGAGGGCCTCACTAAGTAGCTGAGGCTGGCTGTGAACCTGGATCCTCCGATCTCCGCCTCTCAAGTACTGGGATTACAAGTGTGCGCTACCATGCCCGGCTTTTCTTTTCTTTTTTTGGTATTGGGGATAGAACCCAGGGGCATTCTACCTCTGAGCTACACCCCCAGCCCTATTTTATTCTTTTATTTTGAAACAAGGTCTCACTAAGTTCGAAAGGGCCTAAGTAGCTGAGGCTGGCCTCAAACCTGAGATCCTCCTGTCTCAGCCTCCCAAGTAGTGGGATTACAAGTATGTGTCACCAAACCCAGCTGAGACCCTGTTTCAAAATAAAAAATAAGCCAGGCTTATTAGCTACTTAGTGAGGCCCTCCACAACTTAGTGAGACCTGGTTTCAAAATAAAGAATAAAAAATCGAGCTGGGGGTGTAGCTAGGAGGTAGAATGCCCACGGGTTTAATCCCCAGTACTGCAAAAAAAAAAAAAATAGGGCTGGGGGTGTAGTTCAGAGGTAAAATGCCCCTGGGTTCCATGCCCCTGGGTTCCATCCCCAGTACCACAAAAAAAGAAAAAAGTGTGAGTGGCACTGGTCATGGTGGCGCACGTCAGTGATCCTAGTACTTGAGAGGCTGAGACAGGGGAATAGAAAGTTCGAGGTCAGCCTCAGCAACTTAGCAAGAGCCTCAGCAACTTAGACTCTATTTCAAAACAAAAAATAAAACAGACTGGAGGTGTACCTTAGAGGTAGAACACCCCTGGACTCAATCCCCAGTACCACACACACACAAAGCATTAGTGGAGCCAGGCATGGTGGCACAGGCTTGTAATCCTAGTACTTGGGAGGCTGACACAGGAGGATCTCAGGTTCGCGGCAAGCCTCAGCAACTCGTGAGGCCCTCTGCAACTTAATGAGACCCTGTTTCCAAATAAAGAATAAAATAGGGCTGGGGGTGTAGCTCAGGAATAGAATGCCCCTGGGTTCAATCCCCAGTACCACACACACACACACACAAAGCATCAGTGGGGCATGGCAGCACAGGCCTGTAATCCCAGCTATTCTGGGGGCTGAGGCAGGAGGATTGCAAATTTGAGGCTAGCCTAGGTAACTTAGCAAGACCTGGCCTCAAAAAAAAAAAAAAATTAAAGGGCTGGGGATGTAGCTCAGGGGTACAACACCCATGAATTCAAGATCCTCTATACCAAAAAAATAAAATAATAATAATAATAATAATAATAATAATAATAAATCCCGGCATGGTGGCGCACGTTTGTAATCCCAGTACTTGGGAGGCTGAAACAGGAGGATCACAGGTTCAAGGACAGTCTCAGCAAGTAGTAAGACTCTCATCAACCTAGCGAGGCCCTATTTCAAAATTAAAAAATTATAAAACCAGGCTGCGGGTGTAGCTTGGAGGTAGAATGCCCCTGGGTTCAATCCTCAGTAATACATGCACACACACACATACACACATACACACACACATACACACAAGCCAGGTATGCTAGGGCATGCCTGTAATTCCAGTATTTGAGAGGCTGAAACATGAGGACCACAGGTTCGTCACCAGCCTCAGCAACTTAGTGAGGCCCTCCACAATGGTGACCCTGTTTAAAAATAAAAGCCAGCCGGGTGTGGTGGCGCACGCTTGTAATCCCAGTACTTTGAGGGGTGGAGACCAGAGGATCCATGTTCGTGGCCAGCCTCAGCTCTCTCTCTCTCTCTCTCTCTCTCTCCCTGTCTCTCTCTCTCTCTCTCTCTCTCTCTCTCTCTCTACCTAGTGA
>PVJS01030756.1:0-23871 GCA_004027185.1 Glis glis | reverse complement strand
TGTGTGTGTGTGTGTGTGTGTGTCTGTCTGTGTAGAGCCTGCTTCCCCACTACCACTGAAGGGCTGTACCTGGCCCTTCCCCATTCTCGCCCCCCCACTCCACTGATCTATCCTTCTAGCTCACCCTTTCCTCCCCTTCCAAATCCCTCTACTTAATTGAGCCTGCCTAACAGATGGCAAGAGAATTTCACTTTGCTGGAACAAGAACAATTCCATGAGTGTTTAATAAGATGGTCAGTCCAGACAGTCGGCCCTACCTTCACTCCACCAACAGCTCTGCCAAATTTTAACTAGATATTTAAATGAAAGCTGCAGCGGAATACCAGGACAAAGGAATAAATACCTCGACAAGCCTAATGAGATTCCGTTGATGTCCCTCCCTGATCTTTGCTAAGAAAGCGCGGGCTGCATTTTTGTTCCAAAGCTTATTCTCTTGCTGTTTATGGACCTCTTTGGCAAGCTCACGTAGATGCCGGTTCACTAATAGCTTCATTTGGTCCTGCAATCATTCCTATGGTTCCAGGCATTTTGGGCAAAGGGATGGAAAATTGTGACACCACTGCTATCTCAAGTTGACCAACACTGACCACTAAAAGACAAAGTACCAACATTTACATGAACTCCAAAAAAGGCTGGGAAGGGAATTAGTAGCAACTTAATTGAAGTGTTTCAGGAAAGAAAATGTATGCATGATTTTATTTTCCTCTAAGCATACCCCATGAGTAATCAATCTTTTACCAGGTTTAAGGGACCCCTTCTGCCCAGATTAGACATTGTCTGATTTTTACCAGACTATTTACCCTCACACTGTTAGACCTATGGAAGGCCCGGAAGAAATGAAATTCCCTGAGGAGGCTAATCATTCTGCATTCTGAGGTCATAAATCTGTTGCTAAAATCTTAGTCATTTTTAAAAATTTCTGAACTTGTTCATTCTGGATACAGGCGGCTCAAAAAAATAGTTTTGCTAAGAGTACTGGAAAGGTTACCACTAAAAAGAAAACCGGAAAGTAACCAAATATCTAACAACAGGGGATCCATTAAATTACTCTTCATTTGATTAAAACCATATTGTACAGCTATTAAATACATTTATAATAATTTTTGTTATTGTTTATATTTTAAAAGAGCATTTGAATATATTAATATTATTCTAATTATATATTATGTGTGCATTATATATATGTCTGCATGTGTGCTACACAAGATAATGTTATATCTATGACAAGGGCCCGGAATGCATTCAGGAGCTTCACAACACATTATCTCACAATATTTACAATATTCACAACAACACTTCATAGTAATAACTGCATCCCCATTTTATACATGAGGAAACTGAGGTTCTGAGAGGTTAACTTGCCCAAAGTTGACCATTAGTGAGTATGTGGCCAAGTCTGGATGCAAAACCAGCTTTGCTCCAAAGTTCGTGTATAGTCCTGTATGCAAAGATTGTGTGTATGTCACTGGGGGTTGAACCAAGGGGCATTCTACCTCTGAGCTGCATCCATTTGCTGAGACTGGCCGCAAACCTGTGATCCTCTTGTTTCAGCCTCCCAAGTACTGGCATTACTGATATGCGCCACCATATCAGTAATGATATGTAATCTAATCATATTTGATTAGATTGTGTTATGCAAAGATCATCTTAATAAAGAAAACTTACGTAAAATGGAGAAATTAAACCAAAATAATAATAGGGCTGGCCTGTGAGTAATGAATCTATATTTTCTTTCCTCCTTCCCCATCTCAAAATTGAGCACACATTTCCTTTGTAACAGATAAACATTTTTCAAAGACCTGTCAAACTCAAAACAGGGTATACATTGAGAGATACAACTAAACTCTGCGAAGAACCATTTGCACTGGATCGCCACCTCAAGAACTTGTAGAAGAGAAAATAAAAGCAGGAGCTTATGTTTGATCCTCACCATAAAAACCAGATCTTGAATACCACAGTGCCTGGCAAGAAACAAGGTTTTTCCAGTTTTATAACAAAGGGAAATGCTTACTTACTGAAATACATGGCAAAGGAAGAGGCGATTTAAAACAAAACTAATCAGTGACACAATAGACGACCTTGTGCAGATCGAACTGAACCCCAGGTACATGTGTCCCAGCCCCACAGACTTCCTTGTTTTGTCTTAAGGTTGCTTTAAATAATCATAGTAGCCAATGCTTATATGCAGCATACTGTCTGGTGGGCATGTGGTACCTTATATACATTAACTCATCCATCTTATAAATGTAAAGATGAATTTATATAGAGTACACTCAAAAATTACGAATGTACTACACACACCATTATGATAGCTATTCTATTGTTATACTATTCTAATCTTTTAAGAATATTCAGAATATTCTTAACATATCTTACTGACAGTTTTTCTATGATAGTTGGAGATACAGGGAGAACAAAAATACCTATATGGATATTTGCAAACTCATGTCCCACAACTCAGTTGGATGCATGGTGATGGTAATTTCTCCCTTACATAAATTTCTGTGGCAAAGACTAGTCTATAATTAAAGTAATTATGTTCACTATAGAATTTTGTTTTGTTTTGTTTTGGTACTGCGGATTGAACGTAGGGGCATTCTACCTCCGAGCTATACTCCCAGCCCTTTTTGTTTTTTGTTTTGAAACAGGGTCTCCCTAGGTTGCTGAGTCTTGCCAAGTTGCTGAGGCTGTCCTTGAACCTGTGATCCTCTTGTCTCAGCCTCTCAAGTACTGGGATAACAGGCATGTGCCACCACACCCAAATAGAAAATTTGAAAATACATAAAGAGGAGGGAAAAAAAAACAAAGACCTTGATTGACTGCCTAGGAAAAATCGATATTTTTTACTTTTAATTTATTTCCTCCCAGTCTTTTCAGTTTCTATGTTCCAACCTTGTCAGTTCTCTGAAAATGAGTCCATGCCATGATTTCTTATCCCGCTGCATTGTACATCATAAGTATAAATGCGCATGCATGTAGGCATTAATCTGAATGTTAGATCACACAGCTTGTCATTATATTTTGGTTATTCAACCAGCTAGCAAAAAGAGAAAGATACTCTTTCTCCTTAAGATAAAAAAAAAAAAGTCTCTCAACAATCTATTAACAAAGTTCTTTCCCCTGTTTTTTCCTTCCAGGTGCCTTTAGGCTCTAACACACACACACACACACACACACCCTCTTGGACACTTGAAATTATGGATTCCTTAGTCTGATGGCCTTTAACACCCTTCAAACCAACATGAGTTCTGAATAGTAAGAAAGCCTGTGGGAGAGTCACAAGTTGGTGACAAGTGTCACCTTTACAAAGGGCTGCCTGTTTGGGGCCACTCTATCCCTCAAAAGAAATTACAGGGAAAAAAGGAACAGCCTGCACTCTGATTTAGCAGGGAAAATCTAAAGCAATCATCTCAGCAAGCAAAGTTTCTAGTCTTGATCACTCGGTTTCCTGTTGGAGCATTCAAAAGTGGGAGAGGGGGAGGTAAACACAAACCCAGAGAACAAAAGTAAGCACAACAAGACGGAAACACTTCCTTAACTGCAACAAAGGTTCTGAAAGGTTACATGGTTGTTGTTGTTGTTTTGGCTTTCAGAGGGGCCAAAAGGAAAAAAGGCAAGTAAATCAGTTCCACATGTTGGAAAGATTCAGCCTCTAGCCGATGTAACTTGACTATAAGTAATATTCATGACAATGCTCATGGCAACCTCTCACAAATGGAAAGTCGAGTTGCCCAAACGCATTGCAGATGGTGCCAAATTTCCACTCTCAGACTCATGCCCCCTCCCCGCCCTGACTCCAAATTCCTCCACCCTTATCCCCAGAGATCTCCATTAAGGCATTTTTTGTTTCACCTTGAAAAAAAAAAGAGGTATTTAATGGTTGCACATTTATTCTTGGGGGATGGCACTTTATTTGTATAAGCCTCCCATATTCGGTGTTCTGTGTGTGCAAAATCCCACCCAAATGCATCAGTCTGGGAATCCATCCATTAAAGACAAAGAGAAAGTCAGGCATTGTGGTGCATGCCCATATTCCCAGTACTTAGGAGGCTCAGACAGGAGGATTGCAGGCTCAAGACCAGCCTCAGCAATAGTGAGACTCTGTTTGAAAATAAAAATTTGGGGCTAGAGGTGTAGCTCAGAAGTGGAAGCCGGTGGTAGACCCCTGGGCTCAATTCCCAGTACCACACACACACACCAAAAAAAAAAAAAAAAGTGGAGGGAGGCGGGTAACAGGAACCCTGGAATGCCTAACCTTCCAGACTTAAACAACTGATGTTTAATTAGTATCTCAATCAATCAAATCCTTTCTGAAGGAGTCAGAAGCCATGTAAAATATGGCCCCATGCCCTTAAGGAGCGCATGCTTTTGTTGGGAGGAAAAAAAAAAAGCTACAGTGACAATGTAATACAGACTATGGCATGAACTACGGTATGTTTGGCACCGACCCAGGGTGCTGTCAGAGTTCCATGGAGGGGTAAATTCCAAAGAGATAGGACAGGGGCTGGACTTTGAGGTAGAATTTAAACAGGAAAAAAGAAAAGGAGCTCAGGCATTTCAGAGCATTCCCTGAGAGCACCTGGCACACAGTATACATTCACAAATAAAATATTTATTAAGTCCTCCTTTGGGCCAGGTACTGTTCTAGAACCCTAAAATAAAAGAGTGAGCCTAGCAGACAAAAATTCCTGTCTGTGTGGACTCTACACTCCAGCCCCTTGGCCTCAAGAAAGCTTTAGAAAGGACTCACTAAGTGTTGGCCTGCATACTTAGAAATGGGGTGTTCAAAGATAAGAACGCTGCTTCTTGCCTGGAAAAGTTCACATTCTAGAGAGAGGCCCCGAAACCGATAATTATGATACAAGTCATATGTGGAAACAGAAAGCCAAGTTTCATAAGGGGAGCATTTGGAAACGAACCTGAACTAAATGGAATAGAAAGGATGGGGCTAAACTGCGGACAGTTTCAAGCCAGGGAGAGGAGAGAGATTATATGCAGATGGGTAGGCACTTAGTAAATATATTTTTAATGGGTAAATGAATAAATGTGTATTTGCCAGGAAATAAAGAGCTGTTAAAAGGGTTTTAACTGGGGAGTGATATGATGAAGCAGGTGCTTTAAGAATGTTTATATTTCACATGCTCAGAGCCACAGATCCACTTCCCTAAACTCTTCCTAAGGCTTCTCATAAAGAAGAAGAAAAAGAAAACTAGTCCATTTAGAAACCCATGGGTAAGTATCCCAAGGGTCCAGGACAGCTCAAAGAACAAAACTGGATCATCAGCTAATGTGAGCTTGAGGGGCCTTGGCTTGGAATTTCCCATGTGTTTTATCTCCTCCGTAAATTACAAAACCCTCTGAGGACTGTTTTAGTCAATTTTGCAATCCCTGTAGTACTTTCATGGGGAAGTGTTGTGGAATGAGACTGAGAAATACTTCTTTCAAAAAAATTTAAAAATAACTTAATGAAAAACAACTGTTGGAATTTAAAACGAAATTGCAATGTTACATTCTGAGATGAATACTAGTTTTTGACACTTCAAAATACACTACTGTGAGGCTGTGTTGGAGTTTTTATTTTCAAATGAATTGTTCATTCATACCATATCTAAAGAGAAAATTTGCATAAATGTGATTCTGGTATATTCTTTTATTTAAATAGATGCTTTTTCAGTATAATCATTAATGATAGGCACTATCAAGCAAAACTCATCACAAAACCTAAATAACTAATCATGTCTAATTAGAGCTGTGTACAAACTAGCCCTATGGCCTGGGGAAGTCATTTAACCTCCCTAGGCAGTTTCCCTAGTTTATAAAATGGGAAACTGGGGTAGATTCCATAAAATATTGTGATCCTAAAATTGTGCTAGAATTTTGCTGAAATGACCATTGCTAACTACTAATGCTAAAAATCTGCCATATGAATGTTTTTAGACAATTTGCCAGTGAAATTTGACTTAAATTTGTGTGTGTGGGGGGGGGTACTCTGGGGCATTCTATCTCTGAGCCCCCAGCCCTATTTTTATTTTTTTATGTGGAAACAGAGTCTCAGTAGATTGCTGAGAGTCTCACTAAATTGCTGGGGCTAGTTTCAAACCTACAATCCTCCTGTCTCAGTCTCCCAAGTACTGGGATTACAGGCGTGGGCCACCATGCCCAGCTTAAAATTGTTTTTAAAAATTACAAGTATCTCTCTAAGCAAGGCCTAGTGTCACAGGTCTGTAATCCCAGTATTTTGGAGGCTGAGACAGGAGGATCACAGGTTCAAGGTGAGCCTCAGCAATGTAATGAGACTATTTAAAAATAAAAAGGGCTTGGGTGTACGTATCTTCGAGATAGAATGGGTATAATTCAGAAGTAGATTGTCCCTGGGTTCAATCACCCTTGGGTACCACAAACACACACACACATACTACACGCATACACTTTTTGTTGTGTGTGTGGTACTGGGTGGGGACTGAACCCAGGGCTATTCTACCTCTGAGCTACACCCCCGGCCATATTTTATTTTTTATTTTGAAACAGGGTCTCACTAAGTTGCAGAGGTCCTCACTAAGTTGCTGAGGCTGTCCACAAACCTGCACTCCTCCTGACAAGCGTGCAACACCACGCCTGTTTTTTTTTTTACTTTTATTGGTGCATTATAGATATTGATATTGGCATTGGTATTCTCATATATGTACATAACATCAATGGGGGTGTTCTTCATTAATTCTACTTCTTCTCTCCCCCACCCTCTCCTAGACCACCTCCCTCACTCCACTGGGGTTTCTCCTCCATTATCTGAAGTCCCTCTTTTATCTAGATTACTCCCTAGCTTCTGCATATGAGAGAAAATATATGACCCTTCACTTTCTGTGACTGGCTAATCTCACTTAACATAATGTTCTCCAGGTCCATCCATTTTTCTGAAAAGGACATAATTTTGTTCTTTATTGCTGTGTAGAATTCCATTGTGTGTATATCCCATAATTTTGTAATCCATTTATCTTTTGATAGACACCTAGGTTGGTTCCATAATTTGGCTATTGTGAATTGTGCTGCTATAAACATGCATATGCATATATCACTATAATATTCTGATTTTCAGTCCCTTTGGAAAGATACCCAGGAGTGGTATAGCTGGATCATATGGTAGATCCATTCCCAGTTTTCTGAGGAATCTCCACACTGATCTCCATAGTGGCTGCACTAATTTGCAATTCCACCAATAGAAGAGTTCCTATTTCCCCACATCCTTGCCAGCATTTATTACTGACTTCTTGATGATTGCCATTCTAATTGGGGAATCTCAGGGTAGTTTTGATTTGCATCTCCCTGATTGCTAATGGTGAACATATTTTCATATATTTATTGGCCACTTGTATTTCTTCTTTTGTGAAGTGTCTATTTAGTTTAATTGCCCATTTCTTGATTGGGTTGTTTTGTTAGTGTTAAGTCTTTTAAGTACTTTGTATATTCTAGATATTAGTCCTCTATCTGAGGAGTAGCTGGCAAAGATCTCCCATTCTGTAGGTTCTCTCTTTAGACTCTTGATGTTTACTGATGTTCCATTTATTAATTCTTGTTTTAATTTCCTGAGCTTTGGGGGTCTTATTGAGGAAGTTTCTACCTGTGCCTATATGTGGGAGTGTTAGACCTATGCTCTCTAGTAATTTCAAAGTCTCTGGTCTAATTTTCAGGTCTTTGATCCATCTTGAGTTGACTCTTGTGCAGAGTGAGAGGTTGGGATTTAATTCCATTTTTCTACAAATGGATAACCAGTTTTCCCAACACCATTTGTTCAAAGGGTTTTTTTTTTCTCCAAAGTATGTTTTTAGTACCTTTGTCAAAAAATCAATTGGCTATAAGTGTGTGGATTTAAATTAATTACTTTTCCCAATAAGAGCATGAGCTCCTTAAGGGCATGGACCATATCTTACATGGTTTCTGACTCTTATAGAAAGGACTTGACTGATTGAGATACTAATTAAACATCAGTTGGTTAAGTCTGGAAGGTTAAGAATTCCAGGGTTCCTGTCCCCCGCGCGCACATGCGTGTGTGTGTGTGTGTGTGTGTGTGTGTGTGTGAAATCTGCTACACAAAGAATGGCCAAGTATTGATGAGATAAATTTTTAAGATAAAATTTTAAATAGAATCGTTCTTTAAAATAATGAGTTTCAATATGGAAATTTAAGACATGAATCAAATAAATAAAGTGGAATAAAGTGATGCTAATATGATTACTTAAATGTCTCCCAGGTCCTCCTGACTGTATCATTTTTCAGGCTCTCTCAGCCAGGGTGCCTGTCACGCATATCGAATACCATGGTAACAGCCCTCGCCTGTAAGGGCTGCAGCACAATATGTCATGGTTCTCAACAATAATTATTAAGTAACATCTCGGTTGAATGATGGCTCTCTGGGCTCAGAATCACAGTATGATCATAATAAATAAATACATTTTGGGTAGGATTTTTCTTCAAGTTTTTAGGTTTAAAAAAAGAGAACAGGTAAAAAGGGAGTTAGATTCCTCTGCTGCCACTTGCCAGGGTGTGGTCTAGGAGAGGTACGACTTGCATTCACTTTCCCAGTTTGTGAAATGGAGGTGAACGCAATGGCCACTTCTAAGGGATTTTGCGAGGTTCAATAAATAGCATTTTATTTCTGGCATACAGTAAGAGCTCAATAAATAGTAACTTTTTGTGTGTAGTACTGGGGATGGAACCCAGGGGCATTCTACCTCTGAGCTACACCCCCCAACCCTATTTTTTATTCTTTATTTTGAAACAGGGTCTCACTAAGTTGCAGAGGGCCTCACTAAGTAGCTGAGGCTGGCCTCAAACCTGCAATCCTCCTGTCTCAGCCTCCCAAGTACTGGGATTACAAGCGTGCACCACCACACCCAGCTACAGTAACTCTTAAAAATCCTTCAAAAAGAACTATTCTCAGAAATAGTCACTTGGGATTACCTGGGCCCCAATCGGAAGTCTTCCAATGTGACAAGACCTTTAACAAAACTACATTTTGGGAAATGGCTTTGAATTGAAGATCCAGTTGGGACATTAGCAGCGCCTTGTGTCTATAAGAATGGCTCCCAGTCTCAATAGACTGGCTTCTCCAAGTTTCTTTAGAAACCAATAGGTAAATTAGGTCCTTGAGAAAATGACTTTGCCCTTGATTGCTGAGAGTACCTGGTGGGTACCCCTGTCTGAGAAAAACCTAAATTTCCAGTCTACTTTAGCCCAAAGCTTTGGACACATATGCCAGAGTCCAGGGAAGTAAAGTGAAGCTGGATAATCCGTTGCAAAGGTGTGGATCCCTCCCAATTGAGCACTGCCCAAAAAACAAGGTTCCTTCCTTTGTAGAGTACAGCACAAAATCCCGGAGAGCTGAGTAGTCCTAAAAATCCCCACCTGCACATACTAAGTGGTTATAGAGGAGAAAAATGGAATTGCCAGCTACACCTCAGAACCCAAGACTGGTCTGAGACACCTTTCCAGAATCTTCCAAGCAGAGTCAAAAATTTAACCTCTCTTTAGTGTTGTGCCTAGATATTTACTTTCACATTTTACTACAAATATTTATGCATAAGCATTAGTAGTGACCCTCACAGAAGACAAAAACACTTCCTTGCTCAACTGGAGAGGTGGTCAAATGTGGGGAGTCAGGTCTGGGCTTTGGGACCATCTAGCCTTGAGCCACCTCAGATATGTGATGCAGAAAAAAAGATTTAAACCTTCTGGACCTGTTGCCCTGTGGGAATTTAAGCAACATGCCCCCAACCCCACAGAGGAAGAACAGATGGATGATAACTACCCACTGGGTTAACAGCTAGAATTAATGGGATGATCAACTAGAACAGGGTCCAGTATACTATTTTTGACCAATTAAGAACAACCAGTATTAAAATTATTGTTATTTTTCTCTGAATATTCAGGATCTGGCTTGATCACCAACACATATCCAAAAAATATTGAGTTAATAAATAAAAGATTTGGTATGACTTACTCCGTTGATAGAGGAAATCAAGTCTCCATGGAGGAATGTGAGAGTCACCATGCAGAGACAGGACCAAATACCTCTAGCTTTCAGTCTCCCACTATTAAATTTTTTACCATGCTGATGGTTCATGTAATTTTAAAAATCTGGCTGCACTACATACTGAATTGAAAACTAAGCCATATTTATTTACCCCACAATGCCAGTTGGAATAGGAAGGGAAAATGTAATATCTAAAACTACTGAACAAGGACAAAACCAGAACATCAAATTATGCTCCCCACCAAGTAAATATTTAATTTGGCTTGAGGTCCTGGTAAGGAGCATGGTGTGGTGGAAGGAGCATGGGCTGTGGAAGCAAGGAGCTTGGACTCTGGCTCCACGCTTACTATGGAGTTGATGGAGATGATACTTAAATGCTGGCCTCCATTTTCCTGTCTCTAAATATGGGTATAATGAAATCTGTCTTTGGGAACAAGTTTTCTTTGGGGGATCATTAAATGTTCTAAAATTAGATCATGATGATCACTGTACAAGTCTAGAAATCCACTAAAAACCCTTGAATTGTACACTTTGAATGGGGGATTGCATGGAATAAACTGTCTCAACAATATCTACAGTATAGCCATGGCTATGAGTACTTAGTTACTACTTGTGAAGAATAACGGAACACATAGTAGGTGGTCAATAAAAGTTACATAACCTGCTTTTCTGTCACTAAGGTAATGGTTATCAAATTCTAAGGTACAAAAAAAATCTTGGGTTTGCTTATTATAAAATGTAGGTTCCTTGCCTCCCACCATCATATAGAATGAATCTAAATTAGTCCACAGGCCCAGAGGAGGCCAGGGGAGGGAGGCATGTGCAGGAATCATTGTGGTGGCCTTATTGGGGGTGGTCTACTAACCACTGTTTGAAAGTCCTATACGAGAGAAACTTTCAAATCAATGTTTGTATTGCGAATCCCCTGAAATGTCAGGAATGATCTTCTGTATAAATCCCAATTTCCAGAGTAAACTTTACGTTCTAGGTAAAAAAAAAAAATGTTTAATGAGAAAGGAGAGAGAGAGAGAGAGAGAGAGAGAGAGAGAGAGCATGCACGTGTGTGCTAGCTTTCGCATCTCCACTGAGAATGACTGGTTGGACCACGTGGCATTGAGGTTGGAGTCAGGTCCCAGGCCCTCTGCTACCCAGGACGATAATGAACACAATGGTGATGCTGGTGATGATAGTAGCATTTCTTCATTTATTAATATCCCAGCAGCTTCAAAACCCAGAGGTGGGCTGAACCACCCTCTGAAAAGCCCAGTTGCTATTAATAAACAAGAGTGATCCTGGCTATGCAGGTATTTAGAGTATTTCCCATCTATGGCCACCACTGCTCAGTGTCTGCAAGGCCTCTCCTTAGGGTTCTGTCAGAAGGTCCAGGCTCAAACTCAAGTATCTGTCCCACCCCTACAGATCCATGTCATTCATGCCTTCTTTCTCCAAAAGATACCAACACGTAGTAATGGATCCTCCCACCGCTACCTTCTACCACTACTACTGCTGCTTCCATTATTACTTTACTCCTCCTTACATTCTTTCATGATATGATACACAAAGCCCATGTTAGGGATGAGGAATCAGAGCCAGCAAGTAGCAGGGCTGAGATGTGAACTCATACATATCCATCTGTAAGACTGAGGTTCTTGCCAATTCCAAGCCCCGCCCAAGAACTCCCCCTGGTTCTGAAGCCCTACCTGTGCGACACAGGCCCTTGGAGCTTCTTCCAGCCTTCTCTCCTGGCTCAATCTGCTCCAGACACACTGGCCTTCAGGCTGCTACTCAAACCTCCCCAACATTCCTTGTTCTGCTCTCGGAAACATCTCCTTTGGGTGGGCTCGTTCCCACCCTGCCACCAAGGCTCTGCTCAAATGCCATTCCACACGAAATAGTGACTCCAGTAGCTCTTGACGTACTTGCTGTGCCTCTCTGCTTTCAGTCTCTCCATATCGGTATGTACATTGTGTGAGCACAAGGACTTTGCTTTCTTCCCAGTGTTCCTAGCACCTAGAACCAGCCTGCAGTAGGTGCTCAACTAATGAGAGAGGCGCGAGGTGCACAGTCACCACCAGAGAACTGTATCCCGCTAGAAATCATAACCCAGAGAACCATTCTGAGAGGCCGTCTCCGCTGCTTACAAAGTGATTTGCCTCCACTTTACCCTCAAGTTCATCATTAAGGCTCCCTTAATTTTCCCCTCTTTGGAATATCTTTCTTCATCACTGCGATTATTTGTTTACATATCTAGTTCTACCCCTTCCACTTCGTATATTGTGAGTTTTTAGAAGACAGTGCCCGATTCTTATCTTTGCATTTTCTGTATACATCCATTTTTAATGTACGGTGGCGTGCTGCCTTCTAATACATCCCGGAGCAGCTGCCAGTGCTTAGGTAACAGTGTAAGAGTCTGGCATTCACCTGCACTGTAACGTGAAAGACTCCCCAGCCAGAGAGAGCAGTGCCACCAACCAGACCCGTCCATGCAGAAACATGCCCAGCCTGGGCAGCTGTGGCACGCACTTCTCTGGTTTGAGCAACAAAGAGACATCAAGGAGTAATAAGCAAGTTAACAAGCTGAGAATCACTTGGAACACATCTCTGTTTGTAGATACTGTTTAGAGTTCACTGTTTTGCTGACCTTTTTCACCTCCCCAAAATAAGTTCCTCAAAGTGGGTGGGATTTATTTATTTATTTATTATTTCTGGGATTGAACCCAGGGGCATTTTACCTCTGAGCAACACCCCGGTCCTTTTTATTTTTGTTTTTGAAACAGGGTCTCACTAGGATGCTGAGAGTCTCGCCAAGTTGCTTACACTAACCTCAAACCTGCGATCCTCCTGTCTCAGCCTCCCAAATCCTGGGATCACAGGCCTGTGCCACCATGCCTGCCTAAGGCAAGTATTCTTTTGTAATTGTTCTAGTTTCTCTTTGGGTCTCTCATTCATACATCACTCCCCCTACACACATTCATGTCAATTGGCCCTGCCACTAATGAAAATCAATGGGACAGTAGAAAGCAGGGTTATTTGCCAATATGAAGAGTCCGGAGATTGGGCTCTTGATTTAAGTTAGATATTTGCCTGCATTCCTCTCTTCTCAATCTCTTCAACCCGAAGTAGTCATCGAGGGACCTGGAAAAGCCCATAAATACTATTAAAATGCAGACAGGTGAAATCAGTTTGTTTAATGTCAGTGATGGAGAACTGGACTGCACTTAGCTGCAGTCAACTGGATTCCCTGTCGCTGATTTACATACGTCTGGAGTGTTCTTTCAAACGGCATTGGGGCAGGTGGAAAACAAGGATGCTTTCCACTATATCCAAAGTGCATTAATTCCAAGTTTAAGGAATGAAGCCAGCAGAGAAAGGCTCCAAGCAATGAGCGGACTTGAGTTGCGCTATAAAACTGGCTGAGTCGGATACTCAGTTGACCACAGTAAGGTTTCCTTAGACTTTTTTTTTTTAAAACAAATTCCTACTGGTGAGAATGAAGTTTAGGAAAGAAATACTTGTTTTAATATATTCTTCCTTTTTGACCCATTAAGTCCCAAGTTTTCAATTTTCAAATATTTCAACAAAATTGACACAGGTGCATTGAAATAGGTCGGAAAAATCTAGAGCTTCTATATTCTTTCTACATATTTTCATCTATATATGGAAATATATTTCTGAACACTCTAATCATTCATCTTTTAATTCTCTCAAAAGAGTAGACCTCTAAAATCATAATTATTTCAGCGTTCCCATAAGTGGTATGTTCATTGCTCAATATAAGTTTTTATAGGTGTGTCACATCTGGGACAAAATGGGACAAAATGGGTTGAAAATGGAGAATGGAATGTTGACATACAACTGAGCTTATTCTTTTCAATGAATCACTCCATGGAAGAGTCGGTTCATTTTTGCCAATAATAACATCAAATAAATAATAAACAAACCTAAGCCCCTCAAATCTCTCTGTCACTCTTCACTAGGACCAGGTAAATAAGGCTAAAAGTATTTCTCACTTTATATCTTTATTACTTTTAAACTTCTCTAATTAACTTTTTTTCCCCAGATATATACACAGGGATTTCTAAGATCTTGTCAGTGACCTTGATTTTCATCCCAAATGTTAGTTCTCAGAGTTTTCACTGATCATCTAGGTTGCTATTCTTAAACCTCTAGAAAGGAATGATGGAGTTCTGTAGAGGTGGAGATTCAGAAAAGGTAAATGGCCCCAGATAATGCAGTCACTCCAGAGCCAGGAATCAGCCCTGAAGCAAGCACCCGGTGTTCTTCCAACTAAACCACGGTGCAAAGTGCAGAACAAAACTTTCAGTTTAAAAGGAAGGGCTCTGAGCGGGGCATGGTGGCGCACACTTGTAATCCTAGTACTTGGGAGGCTGAGACTGGAGGATCACAGGTTGAAGAACAGCCTCAGCAATTTAGAGAGGCTCTCAGCAACCTAGTGAGACACTGTTTCCAAGTAAGAAATAAAATCAGTCTGGGGATGTAGCTCGGAGTTCAATTACCAGTACCACACACACACACACACACACACACACAAAGGAAAGGCTCTGTGCTATCAAATCCTGAGCTCAAAGGCCATCTGCCTTGATCACCAGGCACTGTGTAGGGCAGGGACACCAAAAGGTGTCTTCTGTTTTGCTTTATTCCAGCCAGTCAATCTTTACCAATGAAAAGGATGTAAAAGTGGATTGGGCAAATGCATGGAGGACCTAGAGGCAAAACTTGGAAGACCTGGAAGTAATAAGGAGCCTCCAAAGCAGTATAGTTATGGAGCAGGGGAATGAATTGATCTGACCTGGGCCTGCCGTAAAGTAATTTGGCAACAACAGACAGAAGTAAGGCCTATTCACAAGCAAAAACTTAATAGAGGGTTGACTATGGATACCAGGGGTAAAGGCTGTGGTGGACTCAAACCCCAGCTCTTTTAGTTACAAGTTGAGGGCCTGTGGCACATAAACTAGCCTCTAAGTTCCTTGCCTCCTGTCCCCAATTTCATAAGATGGAGTTTGTATTAATACAATAATAATTAATAATAATAATTTATTTATCACAGTAACTCAGTAGCCTGTACGTGCTACATGCTTGATGAATAATAGCTTTTATTGTTGCTACGGAATAAACCTAAAAAGAGAGATACAGGGCTAGAACAAGGTGATGGTTCTAGAACTGAAAGAAGGAAACAGATACAAAGGGCGGTTTTTAGCTCTCACTTGCAGATTGGTTGTGGAGTACTGAGAAATGCATGGAAAATGTCAGACACATTTGAAATGCCAGAAACAATACAGGACCAGCAATGATATGTCCCATTTTGAGTGTGTTAGTTTTACCCAGTTAAAAAAGAAAGACAAGAGAGAGAAGCAATATTCTCTATGACCACTGCAAAGGCAGAAAAAATTAAAACAAGGTTCATGGAAGTTACAGCACCTTTGTCTAACAGACAAGGTACAGACATTAAACCATTTCTTTTAGAAAAAAGGTCTCAAGAAAAATTCATGGAATTTAGTTAAAACAATTTTTAAAACACCATATGTAACTTACAGTATTTTATAAAAGCAAAATATCCTACTATAAATATGAATTAAAATTCAATTTTCCCAATTCATATCACATACATAAGTCATTATGCAACTAAGATGTAATATAACCCAATAAAAGGTAGGAGAGTATGATAAGAAAAGAAAGGTAATTTTTAAATGTCAAATGTCAGCACTGGAGAACAAATTCAAGAGCCACCCATTTAATTTCAGTGCCATTGGAGAAATGCCACCAGTTCTTGGGAGACTTTTTAAAAAGAAATAAATATATGTGACTACAAAAATCAAGGCCAGCCGGGCACAGTGTCACATGCTTTTAATCCCAGTACTTGGGAGGCAGAGACAGGAGGATCCAGGTTCACGGCCAGCCTCAGCTACTTAGTGAGACCCTCCGCAACTTAGACTCTATTTCAAAATAAACAATAAAAAATAGGACTAGGGGTGGAACCTGGAAGTAGAGTGCCCCTGGGTTCAATCCCTAGTACCGGAAAAAAAATCAAGGCCAACAAAGTTATTCTTGAGTAATAATACTAATGTTTCTTTTCAGAGATTCCACAAAAAAAATTTTTTTTTTTTTTTTTGCGGTACCGGGGATTGAACCCAGGGGTATTTTACCTCCGAGCTACACCCCCGACCCTACTTTTTATCCTTTATTTTGAAACAGGGTCTCACAAAGTTGTGGAGGGCCTCACTAAGTAGCTGAGGCTGGCTGCGAACCCGGATCCTCAGGTCTCAGCCTCCCAAGTACTGGGATTACAAGCATGCGCCACCACGCACGGCCACAAAAATGTTTATAATATCCTAAATCTCACAAGTCAATACAAGTGGGGCCTTAGCCGGGCGTGGTGGCGCACACCTGTATTCCCAGTACTTGGGAGGCTGAGACAGGAGGATCACAGGTTCACAGCCAGCCTCAGCAACTTAGCAAGACCCTGTTTCAAAATAAAAATAAAATAGGACTGGGAGTCTAGCTCAGAGGTAGAACGCCCCTGGCTTCAATCCCCAGTACCCTCCCCCGCAAAAGTGAAGCCCTACTTTTAGCAAAGTGACAAACCTAGATAAATTTCTCCCCAACAAAGCAGCCTTCTTTCTCTCTCTGGTCATTTAATCTTACTCTTAACTTTAAATACAAAAAAAGGGGGTAGAGTGATTAACCTCCAGAGACAAACTAATAATGTATTCAAAGTAAATCTCTGCTGTGATTTTATTCAGAAGGATCCTCTTTATATTAACTTCATTATTTAGGATATCCCATGCTGATCAAATACATAATGTCATCTTCATTAAAAATAATTAAGATTCCCTAGGGCAGACACACTTGAAATGGGGGGGGGGTCTCAATTTTTTATACTACTGCAAGCTTTTCTAAAACTCATTCATATTTAATTTTTAAGGCTGCTTTGCAGTACATTAAATATTTAGCAGTCAGAGGGTTTTCAAACCAGAATGCTAAATGTCAACCTAGTCCTCCAAAAATACTCCTCATTTAATTTGCAGTAAATTAGCTGGACCTCCCTTCAGAAATAGGAGAGAAAAGGAAGGTCTTTCAACTTAACTCACATTAGGACATTGCGATAATATCGAGCTACATAATTAGACCATGTAAGAGATTTAATTTTAAATACTGAGCTTATTAAGTATTATAGAATTCTAAAGTAGTGCTGCCCACATTATAAATGGAGATAATCTTTCAGAAACTCTTCCACCTCTCCTTTCCCGGAATTCCTCCTGCATCGTGCAACATACATTAACATACAGGACGGGTGTGATAAGTCAGCACCAGCAGCCACCAGACAGCAGATTCCACAAGCACTGGGCCAATTAGCAATACAAAATGACAACTGAGAAGCCGGGCTCCCCCTCAGACCCTAATTAAGAAGGGGACCTAGAAAACCCATTTTGATTTTTGTACCCAGCAAGCACTCTAGCGTCACGGTGTCACCAGGGCCAACAGGTGTTCATCTCCTTCAGTACTTGATGATTTCCTGCCAGGAAAAAAAGCAATACAATATTCTTATAGGTTTGTAACACTCATTTCAATATTGTGCATAGTAGTAAAGTCTGCTCCATGTTCAAACAAAGAGAAAGGAGGTTGGTTTTAAACCATGATAATAAGGAGAATAGAAGAAAGCATAATGAAAAGGTAGAATAGAAAATCTCTAAAACCTAATGAATCCATGAGATGTTGGTCCACCTCAGATCAAAATTCAGTTCCTCCAGGCCCTAAAAACTCAGCAAATGCTAGAGAATGGGACAATTTCACAGCAGGGCCGTGTGAAAGTGTGTTCACACTGCTACCTGTATACAAAACACGTGATCACATGACCGCCCAAAGAAGGGCCTACCTCTCACCCAAAGTCAGGAGATGAGCTACAGGCTTGCCTTGACGGCTCAGATCAAGCAGTGGCTCTGCAGTGTTTTGGTAATAAAATGTAAGCAACATACTTTAGAAATGTCAACAAGGAACACAGTCTAGATGTCTCCAGGGCTGCACTCGGTGGTTCCAATTCTGGGGTTTCCTCAGTCTAACAGTTTCTGCAGAGGTGGATAGGTGGACAGGGAAACTGCACCCCAGTCCTTGAAACCAGGTCTGCATTCACCCCACCCTGCTCCACTGTCATGCAGTCACCCACCTTATGCCACTGAAGAGGAATCAAGTTATTTTTCTGACCAATTTTGCCCGAAGATGTCAAGAAGAAGAAGGAAGAGGAGGACGAGGAGGAAGAGGAGAAGAAAGGAAAGAATGGAGGAAGGGAGGGAGGGAGAAGAAAGAAAGACAAAGCTAACTATAACTCTCTCAGTTGTTCTCTCCTTTTAAGCCAACAACAGAAATCAGGCAGCTCTACTGACTCCAGACTGTTCTACAGACCAAAAATGTCACTAAGTGCCCAGAAAAGTTACACTAATTCATCTATTCATGCCCCTCTAGCTAAACGGAAGAGGAAAGAAGGAAGGGAAGCTGGAAGAAATGCTCTCAGCAAGAGCTGGGCTCTCACATAGCAGGGCTCCAGACACCTATAAGGAAAAGAGCACGTCTCTGACTTACATAGAAAAAATAAATAAGTCTGGAGAGCTTTTTGCACATTAGCAGGAATGGGAAATTGCTTCACTTCATCAATTTTGAAACGTTAACTTAATTGCTTCTTTCCCTAATGCCCTCCCCTCACCCCCGGTTTCTTTAAACTTGAGTCTAAAAGAAACCCTATTACAAGGCAGTCAGCCCTCTCAGGACTTTACAGATTCCAAAGCAAGTCATAGCAGGCTGGAACCTTCTTTTCTTCTGGGAATAATGTTGTTATTCTTATTAACTACTTTTGTTTGTCTCTTTCTCAATGTGCATTTTTTTAAGCACTTGCAGTCCTCATGGCCCCATAGGTTTGGGCAGACATGAATCATTTCTAAAAGTTTTTCACCAGTGAAAGATGAATGAAAAAGAAAGGGCAGCAGAGGGGACAAATCTCCCATAACCAGGAATCCTGCATGCACTGGAAGTACAGCTCCAACACCCACACCTCACAGAAAGTCAAAAACAAAACGGCAAAGGTTGGCACAGCTTTCCTGGATGCATACATCGCCCCACTGCAGGGAGTAGGCACTACTGCAACTATGCCCACTTACCAACCAAGGCACTTGGGCTCTGGGGAGGGGGTTGTGGCTTATCTAAAGTGAGTTCAGCTCAAACTCAAATTCCCATCTTCTGACCCTAAATCTCAGGAAGTAAACATAGTTCATAAATCTAATAAAGCAATGCTGGGGCGGGTTTTTATTTGGCCCTCATAGCACTTAAAGCAGATTCAATTCCTTCCAGGTCCTGGCTCATCTGCCCATTTAAAAGCAATAAGAACTTTTAAAGTAAACACACACCCTGAACAAAAACAAAACCAAAAATCTTTGTTGCGTACATTCCTAAGAATTTCATAACCACATGAAAATCCCATAGGCAGTGCGCTCATCCTCGCCTACAGCTTTCTGGGACAGCCATCGAATTAGCAAGAGTGAGTAGTCTTCCTAGAGGGGGAGTCGCCTTCCTCCATTTTCCTCTCTACATACAGGTCTCATCCCATAGTCTCACAGGCAGGCAGAAGAACTCAATGCCGCCATTATCTAATGGAACCTAGAGTGTCCAGAGGGAAATCTAACCAGTAAAGCATACCGCACATGTGGGATCAATTAGGTGAAGACGACCTTTATATTTGGGAAAATACTCAAATGCCAGCCAGCCCTGTGAAAGTCTGACCTACATCTGAAACTGAAGAACAGCCATGATTCTAAAGATCTAAGCCCTTCAAGCTACTGTATTTGATCATCAATAACATAGTACGGTAGAAAAGAAGACTGATAAGGAGTTAAGCGAGCTGCATTGAGAGCAAGCATGTCAAAACTGGCCAAGATTTTTCAGAGCATCTAATATGACCCAGTCATCTTACAGGGAAGGAAAAGAATGCCTGATAGGTTAGTTTCAGATCTTCCGTAAATTTCAAGTTGACATTCTTTGACTCTATATTAATCATTGAGAAACTCTTCACCACTTCTGTCATTTTAAACCCTTGGAGGATCATATTTTTGTTCTCTCTGTCTCTGACCTTGAGTACTAATTTCTCAATGCCATTCTTGGCAGGAGATCTAATGCCAAACTTATTCTTGTCTAGATTTACAGAAGCTTAAGAATTATAAAACAGAATACAAAATGATACTATATTTTGATATGATAATATACCAGCAAAGAGAAATGAGTGGGGAGACATTTGCAAAGACTGTCTACCGGTGATGGAAAAATGGATGTAGTGGGTGTCTACACAAGAGGTGTAGTTAATTCTCTTCCATCACATGAAATTCAGATTCTGGCTCTCCACTCACTAGCAGTGCAACCCTGGGCTACTAATTGGACACTCTTACTCAGTTTCCTCATCTAAGAAATAGGAATAAGTCTCCCTTGCCTCTGAGATTGCTGTAAGAAGAAGAAAGAAGGAAGAAGACGGAAAAAGAAGAAGAGGGGAGGCATGGTGGTGCATGCCTGTAATCCAAGTACTTTGGAGGCTGGGACAGGAGGAATGCAGTTTTGAGGACAGCATCAGCACCATAGCCTCTCGGCAACCTAGAGACCCTGTTTCAAAATAAAAAAAAAAAAAGGGCTGGGATATAGCTCAGAAGTAGAATGCCCCTGGGTTCAATCCCCAGTACCGAGGAGGGGGCGGGGGGAAAAGAAGGAGAATAGAAAATGTCAGAAATAAACCCGGCGTGGTGGCGCACACTTGTAATCCCAGTACTTGGGAGGGTGAGACAGGAGGATCGCAAGTTCGCGGCCAGCCTCAGCTACATAGTGAGCCTCTCCGCAACTTAGTGAGACCTTGTTTCAAACTAAAGAATAAAACGGAGGGCTGGGGATGTAGCTCAGAGGTAGAATGCCTCTGGGTTCCATCCCCAGTACCACCAAAAAAAAAAAGTGCCAGGAATATAGTAAGCACAATAAATAAAGTTATTATCATCACCAGTGTCTTTGTTGCTAGAATTATTTTTGTAATCTAAAAACATTATTAAAAAGATCCCCAAGAGCCAGGCATGGTGGCGTGCACCTGTAGTCCCAGTTACTCAGGAGATTGAGGCAAGAAGATTGGCTGCCACACAGTGGAGGGTTAAAAATCCCAGTGTAATGTGCTATCTGATCTTGAACCATGTTCCATAAATGTGAATGGAGCCATTATCACAAAACACTATGCGCTGGGCTCATTTCTGGAAAAAAAAAAGGTGAAAACCTTCCTACAGGCAAATCATTCACCCAGTGATCAATATCCATTCACATACTTTATCATTTTTCAAAACAGTAGAATAATTCAGAGCTGCTCTCAGCCGCTCATCCTTTCAGCTAAAGCGGCGCAGATAGCTTCACTGAAAGCATGTAAAAACAAAACCAAAAAGTCAGCAGAACCTTTGCAAGCCTTTTCAGAGCCTGGCACCATTTACATCACAAAGTTTAACAATCAGGAGAAGTTGGAATGCTCATGTTTCATTATACTAGCAAAACCAAGAATAAAGCATAGAATAATTTCCAGATGGTGCCCTTTTTTTGTACAGATTTTTCAATTCAACATTGTTCTGAAAGCTTTAGTCATCTGAATACGGAGCTGTAACAATTCTATGCAAGAATCTTGTTCTTGGATAAATAGACTCACATACTCCATTTACTGAGGTTTCAAGCTATTAGAAAGAGCAGGAAAGAATAAAGCCTGTGAAAGTCTACCAACAGCACGACCAGTAACTGGAAAGGAATACAGTTCCACCCCCAGTGACCCAATGCTCTAGAGACTCTTTCTGACTTTTTCTAGATATCAAATTTATATGTATGTTGGTAAGTTTACATTTTATATGTAAACGTACATTTTACAGAGTGCAAAGATTTACAGAATTGTGGGTTTTTAAAAGCTTCAGAAAAAATAAACGTATTTAACTCTGAAATAAAGGACATGGCAGATTGGCATCTGTAACACACAGAGCAAGCGTGGCACTGCAAGCAAGTTGCACTCCGCTAGGCTCTCGCAGGTCTCGGGTGGGTCCTGCCTCTCCAGGAACCACCCCAGGTGCTCCTCCACACCAGCCAAGGCAAGGACATCCAAATCAGAAAGACTCGTCACTTCAGAGCAGGCCTAGCCCAAGTGGAAACAGCTTTCAAATGCTTTACCTGCCTTATTAAAAACAATCTCAACAACTTATTATGGAAAGCCTATGAAAGAAGACAAAAATGGTAAAATAAACATGATCCATTACCCAGTTTCTGTAATTACCAACAAGATATCAGTCTTGTCCATCCATATGCCTACTTTCCTTGACTTAGATTATTTCTGAAGAAAATTAATGATACTATATAATGTCATCTACAGTTTGTAAAAAAAAAATCTAAGACTTTTTAAATAGCTACAATCCATGAACACACTTAATTATTAATTCCAGAATATCATCAAATACCCAGTCATGTTCAAATTCAACTGCTGTACTTAACAGCTGCTCTACTGGGAGTGATGGGAGCAGCACTATAGAACAGGACATCATGGCTACCTATGCTTTTGTTTTAAAATTGTGCTGGCAATTAGGATGTAGTAAGGTCTAGCTCCTTGGGCTCAAAATCATTCCAAACTTTTACTAAAAGTCCTCTCATTCTCTTATAGCCAAGATGCAACATTCTTTAACTCAGAAGGGAGGGGGCGCACCAGAATAAAAATACAAGAAGCCATTTTCCCAATTAGTATTTTCGTAATTCAGAGGTAAATACTAAATGATTCCAAATCTGTTAAATTTTGCCTATCCCCTAAGAATAGTTTTGAAAAATGTCTTGAAAAAATTTCAGAATTAGAAGTTGCAAAAATAATACAGCAAGTTCCCCTGTACCCTTCAATCACTTTTTCCCAATGATATAACAAAACTTTAAAAATCTGTGCCAACCTATACATTATGGTCAATTGATTTTAGAAAAGTTTCCAAGGCCATTCAATGGAGAGAGAAGAGTCTTTTCAAATAATAGTTCTGGAACAACTGGATATCCACCTGCAAAAGAAGGAAGTTGGATCCTTACCTCACACCATATATAAAAATTAGCTCCAAAGAGATTTTTTTTTTAAATGAGAGCTAAAACTATAAAACACTAGAAGAAAGCAAAGGGACAAATCCCCATGACCTTAAATTTGGCAAAGGATTCTTAGATATGACACAAATAACATGAGGAACAGCAACAGTAGACAGTCACACTTCATCAAAACTAAAAACTTTTGTCCTTCAAAAGGCATCATCAAGAAAGTGAAAGGACAACAAATAAAATTAGATAAATATTTGCAAATCATATATCAGATAAGGGGCTTGAATCTAGAATATGTAAGAATTCTTAAAACTGAATGATAAAAAGACAGTACTTGGGAGGCTGAGATAGGAGGATCACAGGTTCAAAGCCAGCCTTGGCAACCTAGCAAAACTCTCAGCAACCTAGTGAGACCCTGTTTCCAAATAAAAAACAAAATTGGGCTGGGGGTGTAGCTTGGAGGTAGAATGCCTCTGGGTTCAATCCCCAGTACCAAAAGAAAAAAAAATAGGCACATGATCTGAATAGAAATTTCTCCAGGAAAGATACACAAATGGCCAATATATACATGAAAAGATGCTCACCATGACTACTCACTAGGGGCATGCGAGTCAAAATCACAATTGAATACTATATCATCCCCACTGGGACAGTGGGATGAAAAAAAGATAAGTGTTGATGAGGATGTGGAGAATTCACAACTTTCATACACTGCAGATGGGAATGTAAAA
>PVJS01030755.1:0-23873 GCA_004027185.1 Glis glis | reverse complement strand
GTTTTTAGACACATACAACCCCCCAAAATTGAATCAAGAAGATATAGAAAAATTAAACCAACCAATAACAATCCAAGAGATTGAAGCAGCAATAAAGAGCTTACCCTCAAAGAAAAGCCCAGGTCCAGATGGTCTACCAGGTGAATTCTATAAAACCTTTACAGAAGAGCTAGTCCCAATACTTCGCAATTTATTCCATAAAATAGACTGATTTTTTTAGATTGATTTTTTTATCCTGCTACTTTACTGAATTTGTTAATCAGCTCTAGAGGACTTTTGGTTGAGATTGTGGGTCTTCTAAATATAGGATAATTCCTCAGAAAACTGGGAATGGATCCATCATATGATCCGGCTATACCACTCCTTGGTATCTTTCCAAAGGGGCTGAAATCAGAGAACTACAGTAATATATGCATATCCATGTTTATAGCAGCACAATTCACAATAGCCAAATTATGGAACCAACCTAGGTGTCCATCAACAGATGAATAAATTACAAAATTAAGGGATACAGACATAATGGAATTCTACTCAGCAATAAAGGAGGATAAAATTATGTTACTTAAAATTATGTTACTTACAGTAAAATGGAAGGACCTGGAGAACATTATGTTAAGTGAGATTAACCAGCCACAGAAAGTGAAGAGTCATATGTTTTCTGTAATATGAGGAAGCAAGGGAGTAATTGGAATATCAGAGAGACTCCAGATAATGGAGGAGAAACCTCAGTGGAGCCAGGGAGGTGGTCTAGGGGAAGGGGAGGGGGAAGAGTGAGGATCAATAAAGTAATTACTACCATCAGCTTTGTGTGCATATGTGAAAATACCAATATCAATCTCAGTACTCTCTGTGGGGAGGAAGGCAGGGAGCACACCAAGTGCTGTGTGCATGTATGCCACTGTCAACATGATTTACATTATGATGTGATACCATAATGTACCAATAAAAGCATATTAAAAATAATAAAAATAAAAAAATATAGGATCATGTCATCTGGGCTTGTCTTTGATTGAAGGCTTTTATTGCTATTTCTATCTCTTTGCTTCTTATTGGTCAGTTTAGGTTTTCTATATCCTCTTGGCTCAGTTTAGGTAAGTTGTATGTGTCTAGAAATCTGTCAATTTCTTCTATGTTTTCCAGTAATTGGAGTATGAATTTTCAAAATAGTGTCTGATGATCCTCTGTATTTCCCCACTCTTTGTGGTGATATCTCATTTTATTTCTGATTTGAATAATTTGGGTTGATTTTCTCTTTATTTTTGTTAAGTTGGCTGAGGGTTTATAAATCTTGTTAATCTTTTCAAAGAAGCAGCTTTTTGTTTTGTTGATAATTTGTATTGTTTTGTTTTGTTCTCTATTTCATTGACTTCTGTTCTGATTTTAATTATCTCCTACCTTCTACTAGCATTAGGATAAATCTGTTCCTGTTTTTCTAGGCTCTTGAGGTATGTCATTAGGTTGTTTATTTGGTGACTTTCTGTTTTTCTTTTGTGAGCACTCAGTGCTATACATTTTCCTCTTAAAACCACCTTAAAAGTGTCCCATAGATTTTAGTATGTCATGTCTTTCATTTAATTCTGGGAATTTTTTAATTTCTCCCCGTACTTCTTCTATGATCCAGTTCTCATTCAAAAGTGTATCATTCAGTCTCCATGTATTTATGTAATTTCTTTTCATCTTCCTTTTGTTGATTCTACTTTCATTCCATTATAATCTGAAAAGATGCAAGGAATTATATTACATTTTTTAAATTTTCTGGTACTTGCTTTGTGGCCCAGAATATGGTCTATTTTGTAGATGGTTTCATGAACAGCTGAGAAGAATGTGTATTCAGCTGTTGTTGGTTTGAATATTCTGTATATGTTTATTAGGTCCTTTGGTTTATAGTGTTCTTTAGGTCTGTAGAGTCTTTATTCATTTTTTGCCTGGAAGATCGATGTAGTGTTTTGAGTGATGTGTTAAATCTCCAAATATTATTGTATTTGAGACATAATATCCAGAAGAACTTGTTTTTTGAAAGTGGGTGCACCCACATTTGGGGCATTAATGTCTACTACCATTACATCTTTTTGTTGGATTGTTTCTTTTATTAGTAAGAAGTGACCTGCTTTGTCTATTCTAATAGGGTTTAGCTTAAAGTCTGCTTTGTTGGATATTAATGTTGCAACACCAACTTGTTTTCAGTCTCTATTTGCATGGTATATCTTTTGCCATCCATTCTCCTTTAGCCTATGAATATCATAGCTATAAGGTGAGTTTCTTGAAAGCAGCCTATAGTTGGATGTTCTTTAATCCACATTGACAATAAATGCCTTCTAATTTGGGAGTTTACACCTTTGATATTCAATGTTACTATTTAGAGATGATTTTTGTTTCCTTTCATTTTGAGTTATATTTTCTGTTTGATATAGTGTTATTTCTCCTTTGTTTAGTTTCCCATCTGGTTGAATTTGCCCCTCCTGTAGTTCTGGTATTTGTTTCTTCTTTCTTCTTTGTGTTTTATTTCTTTATTTTCTCTAATACCAGCTTAACAGTCATGAAGTTTTTTAATTTCTGCTTGTCTTGGAAGGTTTTTATTTCTCCATCAATTTCAATGTTATCTTTGCTGGATATAGCAGTCTTGATTTGGAAGTTGTTTTCTTTCAGAGTCTGGCATACATCATACCAGTCCCTCCTGGCTGTCATGAATTGGGTTGATAAGTTCAGAGTGATTCTTATTGTGTTGCTTCTGAATGTCACTCATTCTTTCGTTCTTAATGCATTTAAGATTCTTTCCTTGGCCTCTATATTAGTCATTTTATTATGTGACATGGAGAAGTCCATCTTAGATCTTGTCTTGTTGGTGTTCTGAATGTCTCCTGTACGTTGATGTACAATTCTATTTCTATATTTGGGAAATTCTCTGATAGTATTTCCCTGAAGAGGTTTTTAATGTCCTTGGTTTATGCTTCTAGACATTCTTCAATGTTTATTATCCATAAGTTAGGTCAATTCATATTATTCTAGATTTCTTGGATGTTCTGGTGGTGTTGTTTTATTGTCTTCTCTATATTGTTGACTGTGTGGTCAGTTTTGAATAACCTGTCTTCTAAGTGTGAGACTCTATTTTCCATGTGGTCAAGTTTCCTATGTCTATTTGTTGTCCCTTTATAAGGCCTATGCTGGGGGTATATATTTGCCTCAAGAAATCTGTCTCATATAATCAGACTTTGGAGTTTGTCCCCCAGAACCTCTTTTAAAAAAATCTCTCTTAGTGCAGGCAAACAGGAATGTCTGATTGGTTGCCAGTCATCATGCTCTTCAGGCTCAAACTCAGCAGGGACAGAGACTATGATGTTCTATTCAGAGCCTGTAGCCTGCTGGTTTGGATTTAATGCCCCACATACAGCTCCACTTCTCTGCTGGTTGCAAACCCGTGAGACCTTGCAGAGCACTCACCTCTAGTGTCTCGACACTGGACCAAAGCTCAGCACAACCAGAGATTACTATGTTCTGAGCTTGTGGTCTGGATGGTTGAGCTTTAATGGCCCAGGGACATGTCAGTCACCAGCATGCATGCGTGCCAACCCCAAACTCTACTGGTAGAGAGAGTGTTGTGTTTGCAGCCTGTAGTTGTGATCATGTGAACCCCTGGTGGCCCCTGGCCTCCCTGCTTTCAGAGCCCAAGCCCTATTATGGAGAAATTGTACTGTTCTGAACCTCGGGCTTACTTAGGTGGCTCAGTTTTTTAGCCCCAGGGACACCACTGCTGCTCTGGGCAGCTAGAATCATGTGAGACCTTGTTAGCCTCTGGCCTTGGGGCTTATGGTGCCCAAACACTGCTGGGCATAAGTTTATAGCCTTCCACACCTGCAGCGCAGCACAGTTGGCTGGGTTATTTCACCCCAGAGATGCCAGTGCTGGTGATCCTATGGTGATTGCTGGAGACCCTGAAGGGGTACAACAAACTGCTGACCCTACGTCCCACCCACCCAAGTTTCCCTAGGGACTGTCTGCTAATTCCCATTTCTGCTGTGTCAGACTGTAGCTCTGGTCCCCACCTCTACAGGGATGATTTGCCAACACTCAGACTGTGCAGGTCTGATCATTGCTATGCAAGTCCCTATAGGCACACAGGCTCCCATTTGGTCAGTTTGTAAACTCATTGTCTTGATGAGGGTAGCTCAGATCCCTGCAGGAAGGGACAAATTCCGCTTCAGCCAGAGGAGTTTGCAGGGTGATTTGGCTGTAGGTTGGCTGGTTGGTCTGTAGATTCACAGTGGTCTTGATGAGGTGGGATATAGCCAATGGGGTCCCTGCCAGAAGGTCCTGTTGTTTCTTGGTCTGAGTTCAGCTGCAGTCTCAGGAGTTCGCTGCGTGATCTGGGGAGTCATGACTTGAGGTATTCGAGCTTGGAGAGAAGAATGAGGTTGCTTTTGATAATGGTTTTCTGCAATCACTGGCTCAATAAGATTCTGCTTCTTCTTTGCTGGAGTTGGTCTCTGAGCACCTCCAGGTCCCGGCAGCCACTAGCCCCAGCATGGGCTCACCAATATGGCACTGCATCTGCTCTCCACTCACCAGATGAGACAAGCGGAACTCTTTTCAGTCCTCTGTTCTCTGCTGCCTTCAATTCCACCACATTTCCACTGTCTTTCTTCCGTTGAGTTATGACTGCTTTTTTTCTCTTGCCAAGAAGTAGTCTTCCCACTGGTTGAGTTTCGAGTCTCGGAGCAAACAAAATGCACTGTCCTCCTCTATTCTGCCATCTTGATCTTCATTAGGAGATATTTCTTACCTTCTATTAAAAGAAACAAAAATGTCCTATTTGGCTGGGAAAGGTTAGGGGACTTGGTTTGAGTCTTATCCTTAACCCTAGTAATTCTTTAGAAATAGCAATATGGTTCACATTTTAAAAGGTATGTGGTGCATTTTACTTTTTAAATTAATTTAAAAATAGATTTAGATTTTAAAATCAGAATTAGATGTTAGTTATTCTCCAACAAGAATTCACACTCAGAATTCAAAGGTAAGACAGAGCAAACTAGATGTAAGGGGATGGAATAAGTTACTGTAAAATTTCTTGCATTATTTGAAAAGTAAGGAAAAAGTAAAAAAAGAATATAAAATATTGAACAACAATATTAAGTAACTTTACTTAGTTGATATTTGTAGAACATCCCACCAAACAATGCAGTACCTACATTCTTTGAAGTGCACATGGAAATTTCCTGAAATCAAACATATTTTAGGTCATAAATCTAGTCTAAAGACATTTTGTGGGACTGAAATCAAAGAGAGTATGTTTTATGATGAAAAGAATAGATAGTGGAAAATATCTAGATTAAAGTGACATGAAGAAAATGAAAAACAAAACTTACAAATGCAATGCAAGGAGAAATAGAAAACCTGAAGAGCATTATAAATATGAAAGAAATTGAACCTATAATTTAAAATCTTCCACAAACAAGAAAAACCCAAGCCTCATATTGCTTTATGAGTGAATTCTAACAAACATTTAATTAAGAAATAATACCAATATCTCAGAGATTCTTCCAGACAACACAAAAAGAGGAAACACTTTGCAATCCATTTTACAAAGCCAGTATAATATTGACAAACACCTGACAAGGATATTACAATAAATTAAATAATAGGTGAACATCTTTCATTAATATAGATGCAGAAAAATTCTAAACAAATATTATTAGCATAAGAAATTCAGCAATATACAACAAATATGATACAAAGCTTATTCCATAAATGAAAAGTTGGTTTAGAATTTAAAAATAAATCAATAATTCTACACACTACCTGAATTAAGGTAAGTACATGATTATCTTGAGACTCAAAAAGATTCAGTCTCGAGCCGGGCGTGGTGGTGCACACTTGTAATCCCAGTACTTTGGGAGGCGGAGACCAGAGGATCCGGGTTCACGGCCAGCCTCAGCTCTCTCTCTCTCTCTCTCTCTCTCTCTCTCCTTAGTGAGGCCTTCTGCAACTTCGTGAGACCTGATTTCAAAATAAAGTATAAAAAATAGGGCCAGGGGTGTAGCACAGAGGTAGAACGCCCCTGCGTTCAATCCCTGGTACCGCAAAAAAAAAAAAAAGATTCAATCTCTATGATCTTATAAAAGTTTCAGCAAATTAACAATAGAATTCTCTTCATTTGATGAAGTGTATCTACTAAAAATCTATAAGTAAGACCCAAATAAATGGAAGGTATAAAGCAAATGAATAATACCACACATGGTTGGTAAGAGTCTATGTACCACTTCCCAGGAAAACAAATTGGCAGTAACTACTAACACTGTATCTGAACATCATCTGTGACCCAGTAATTTTACTTTGAAGTGTACTCAAAATAAATGCATATTGAAAAATACATGAGTTTATCCATAGTTTAAAGTTGGTTTATCATTTCAAAAATCAATTGTTGAGCTGGGTGTGGTGGCACATGCCTGTAATCGCAATATTTGGGAGGCTGAGACCAGAGGATCACAGGTTCCAGGCCATCCTCAGCAACTTAGACCCTCAGCAAATTAGTGAAACCCTTCTTCAAAATAAAAAATGAAAAGGGCTGGGGGATGTAGCCTGAATGTAGAATGCCCATGGGTTCAATCTCCAGTATCAAATAAATAAGTCGATAAATAAATAAATATTGTTGATTTAATGTATTTAACTATTTTTATAAGCAACAACAAAAAATACAACTTCCAATACATACCACCGCATGGATAAGTCTCAAAGATATATGTTGAGTAAAAGGGCTCCGAATACTCTTAGCATGGAAGAGCATATTAACAGGAAGTAGAAATGTGGGAGTCTTTGGGGGTACTGGAAATGCTCTGTATATTGCTCTACTAGTGGTTATATGGGTGAATGCGTATGGGAAAATTTATTAAGTTGTACACTTAAGATTTTTGCACTTTGTTATTTCAAAATTATACTCTAATATTTAAAAAGCCAGAGAATTGTTTAGAAGTAAACAATTTGTCCATTTGGGAAGTGGCTGTGTCTTGTACAGACTGTCCTCATTTGCACTGTTTCCAACATTAATAATAATAGTTCACATGCATGTTTTCAATTACTGATTTTTCACTATATGAAAATCGAGCACCAGATCCTAAGATCTTATTTAGCATTATATCCTCAGTTCCTAACTCATCTCCTGTCATGTAATATGCATAAATAAAAATGTAAATGGAAAATGTGAGGAATAAACATTATAACCCATATAACATATGAACATTTAACCTTGTGCCGTGTCATATCTAAAATATGTATTATTTTTTTCTCTTTATAGCAATACAAGCTAAGTTGGTACTTAATACGAGGATTTGCACCAAACTGCTTCTGTCTTTCCACAGCAAAATTTGCTCTATGAAATGCACTGTAGTTTGTATTCACTCTTAAGAATATGGATTTCTTTCAAAGTATGATTCAAAGGATATGGTAGAACTAGTGTATCAGTGGTCAAAGACCAAAAGCTTGAACAATGTTTAGCTGCCACTAAAGGTGATCGATATAAAACCTGGAGAACAATGTTTGATTTTTCACCTTGTTTCAAAATAAACATGGTTAAAAAATAGCTAAAATCTATAATAGAAAATATTCCCAAGGAGCTTGGGAATGATGCAAGTCCAGTCCATTTAGACAATTCAGCCATTTTAAATGAATCTGTGCATCATAAGAGACTGATGTTCTCAGGCCAGTTTAAGAGTCTGTGTGTATATATATATATATATATATATATATATATATATATATGATAAACGATGTCTTCTTTGCTTGTATCTGAAGCAAGGAAAGGTTGCATCTGAAAAAGATAGGTGATTAGCATTAAGAGCTGCTGAACCTGAAGAATAAGAGAGCCCTTGTATTTCCCAATCAGAAGTAAATGGCATAATTCCAATATGATCCTTAAATTGTGATTCACAGAGACGGACATGAAATTACCAGCATTGATTTGTGATTAAAGTCCTGCTCACATGAGCAACTATATGAAGTATGTTTTTTGGATGAGTAGTGCGGGAACATATTCTTTCTATGATATGAAATTATTTTCCTCCAGAGTGACTAGAGGGGTCATGCTAATCAAACATAAATCCAAATGGCTTACAAAGGACTTTGGGGCTTATAATTGTGCTATAGGAGAAAGCACCCAAGGCCTTAGCCATTTACAAACACAATTCCATGTCTTTGGATCACTTCTTATAACTATATGATGACCCACTTTTTAAAAAAATTAATTAAAAAGGAGACTATGAAAGATATCTAGCAGAAGGATCTTATAACAATCACAATAACTTGCCTTAATTATCCACATACTTCCACTATTTCTAGTTTGCATTGACTAAGTCGTGTGTGTTTGTGTGCATGTGTGTGTGTCTTCAAGTTAAAGACAATGAATAGAGGTAATTCCTCGGCTTTGACACATCTCCATATTCTTCATCCTATTGAGATCATTGACAAGTAAATATTTTATTAATTTTATAAATAAGCCAAAAATAAACATCCAAAAATTAATCTGAGAAAGTTATTGCCACAACCCAAATAAAGAAAACGGTAATGTATTTTCACAAGATAACAGTAATTCCTACACTTCTAAAAATGAATGTTTACATTGACAAATATATTTGTGTTTCTTCACTTGCAATGGTCAGAACATCCTACCTCAAGTAGAATCTATAGAGAAAGCAAATACCTTCAGAGCATTTTCAAAGGGTATAGCCTCTCCAGCCAGCTAGACTTCCAAGGCGGAAGGAGTGGGAACTTTCTCAGCAGATGGGATGGCATAATGTGGCTGGGACTGGGGATTTGCATGAATATGAATTACAAATAGCACAGATAACATGGTGTTCAAAAGCTGTTAGGAATCTTGAATGTCAAAGTCATTTAGCTGACATTTGGAGGGACATAATTACCTTAAGAACATGGAAATGGGTTGGTCTAAATTGCATGGGCAGAGAATCACAGGACACACAATGGCATTGCTTTGGCAATAATTGTGACAAGTGGGCATGGCCAAGTGAGCCAAGAATGGCGCACATTAATGCAGTGACATTTTTTCAATGTGTGTTGCCCTTTCAGAAATATGCATATGAGGCCTAAATAACCTCTGACCCATTATAAAATGAGAGGAGGAAAAAAAATAAACCTACCATAAGCCCTATAACTAACAGTCTAAAAAAGAGAGTTCATTCACATTACATACACAGACTTGTATTTTTCAAACATTTAAACTGCATTTAACAATTTTAGACCCCAAAGTTTTGTCATGTATAGGTTTTCTTGAAATTTACTGAATGGTACCTAGAATTTTTGCACTGAAAAGATTATAACAGTCCTTGATTTTTTAATATGATGCTGTTAACTAAATCTCCCTTATTTAACATAAATTATTAACCCAAAATTACATATGTAATTAGAAAGAAAAATGTTTTCCACAAATGTTTCTTTTATTAAGGTATATAAAAGATGTTTGAAATATGAGGCAAAGTGAGATGTTTAGGAAGCGTCCCAGACACAGTACATACATACAGTAACAGCAGAAAGTGTCTCCCTGAAGGAGAAAATTTACCATATGTGGTAGGGACATAAGAAAGAGCATGTTTTGCTCCCTAATTTTTGTCATTGGTGCTAGGCTTTCGCCATCAAGGATTATATTAAAGGACACTGAAAGAAAGTAATGCTCCGTTAGCATTTCATTAGATAATCACATATCATCTCTGAAATATTGATTAAAATTCAACACTAGCGATGCAATAAACACTTTCATATCTGCCCACTAAAAGGAAATTTGAGAAACCTAATTAATATTTCATTTTCAAAACTGAATGAGATGCTTAATCCCTTTACTAGATCAATATCCCAAGGCTGTAATAACATTTGGAGCCTCAGCAAGTACACTTCAATTTACACTCCTATTTACCTCCACTGATGCCAGCCGTGACGGATCCAGGAGTCACCAATCGCCATTTCCTCCTATTTCTGATAGCACCTGTGGTCTATTCCACACCATTTAACACTTATCTTTACTACTCCCTCATATTCATCAACAATTTCCCCTTTAATAATAGGATTAATATTATATTCAGGATGTAATTACAGATAGAATTCGCCAATAGATCAGAATGATAGTGATTGTTGTGTGGTATTGAAAAGAAGATTCAACTGCCTTTTGTATGTTAGCAACTGTGTTGAAATCTGGAATACAAAGATCAATCACATGCAGTCTCTTCTATAAAGGAGATTGCAGGCTGTGAAGTCAGAATTGTAGGTAGATGGAGACCTAGTTAGAAAGTGGAGTGATTGACAGACGCCAATGATGAAAATGAGTACAATAGAAATTCTAGAAAGTGAAACAGAAGAACCAAGAAACTTCTGCTAATGAAAGGAATAAAACCACTCATCAGAATGAAGCCTTTTCATTAAACATAGAACATTTCAAGGTCAAGTTTCAAGAATCTCTCAAGATCATGCAAAATTAAACTGACACATTTGAAAGAATGATGAAAACAAAACCAATGTTGGGTTATCTCTAATTTAATCTGAGTTCTACAAAACACTGGATTCATTATAAGATATCATAAGCTATTTGCACCTAAAGAACTTGATTGTGAACTACTATTATCAGAACTAAAACTAGCTCATTCAATTCAATGAATGAATACTGGGCATGTACTCTGAGCTGGGCATTGTGCAAGGGTTTTTGTTTTGTTTTGTTTGTTTAGCTTGTTTTTGTTTTTGTTTTTGTGATACTGTGGATTGAACTTAGGGCATTCTACTGCCAAATTACACCCCAGCCCTTTTTATGTTTTGTTTTGAAACAGGGTCTCACTAGGTTGCTGAGAATCTCCCTATGTTTTTGAGGCTATCCTTGAATCCGCTCTCCTCCTGTCTCAACTTCTCAAGTACTGGGATTACAGGCATGCGCCACCACACCCAGCTGCAAGTTTTTTTTTTTTTTGTATAGTATTCAAAGAACTAAAACTTGTGTTTTTATTTTTTTTAACTTTTTATGTTCATTTATTGGTGCATTGTAAATTGTAATTATACATTTTGATATATGTCAGGGTATGAACTGCAAGTTTTTGAAAGAGATAAATGAGCAAGATAGACACAGCCTGTCCTTGTAGCACTTACATTATTTCCCTTTTAACAGAGTTGTGTTCATTTTGTTTTCCTCAGTGTAAATCTAAAATCTCAAATGATTATAATTATATTTTCCTTGTCATAATAATAATAATGCATTCATGATGTAGAAAATTAGAAAACAGGTGAAATTGTTAAAAACTGTGTAAAAGTATCACTTTAATACTCAAGATTTTAATCTTTCCCTAGCTATCTTTTTATTTAAATGTAAATAACATTATTTTGAAACCTGAACTCTCACTGTATATAAAATTAAAAGTATTTTGTTTTTTTTGTGGTACTGGGGATTGAACTCAGGGCCATTCTATCTTTGAACTACACCCCCCAGCCCAATAAAAAATTATTTTTTATTTTGAAACAGGATCCCACTAAGTTTCTGAGGGTCTTACTAAGTTGCCAAGGCTAGACTCGAACCTGTGATCACACTGTGTCGGCCTCCCAAGTACTGGGATTCAGGTATGCACCACCATGCCCAGCTAAAATATGTTTTTATATTGCTTGATAATTTAATTTTCCTCAATGTTTTCCTATCTTCCCTATATATTCAGCAAATAGATATTAAGGACATGCTGTATTCATAACACTTATTTAGATATACCTGTAGAGCAGGAAACAGGTACACAGGGTCCCTTGCCCTCAGGGAATTTGCAACCGTTCATCTGATGTTTCCATAATTAATTCATCAATTCACTATTTTTAACACAAATTTATTATTTATCACAAGCATAAAGAAGTATGGGAAAGTCTTATATAATTATGCATCAAATACTACATTATTGCTTAATGATAGTACTTAAAATAAGTCATGAGTGTACATATATGATGTTTTTGATGCATTTTGCAAAATTAAAGAATAGTTTTATAAATATGCACATGCCCACCTTCTCTGTAAGAATGCATAGTGTTACACACTGAGGGCTTTATACATTTTTAAAGGCTTTACAAATTTATTAATCAAAAGTAACATCTGAAATCATCTTTATTGATTATGATATTATATAGATTTTCTTAAATTCATTGGTAATCTCTATTTCTATTATTTAAATTGTATGTGCAAAACATGTGCCTGTTACTGGATTTTCTCTATAAATTTTATAAATACTTTTGGTGTAATAAAATAGATTTCTAAGGGAAAAGTGCCTTCCTAGTATGTCAAATACTCCCCTTTGTTCTATGGATTTATATTTTTCATTAACTACTTCATCCATCTATTTTTCTTATTCATATTACACACAAGATAAACATCTAACTTAATCTTCTCCCATATTTCCAGCATTATCAGCATCAGCAGTATCATCAGCTTATCTCTTAATATCCAGTAGGTATGTATTTTTTCTCATGACAGTACATTAAGTAGAACTTCAAAACCAGTATTCATAATAGCAGACAGGCTGGTCTCATTTTTATTTTAAGAAAAATTACTAAAGTATTTAACCTCGAACTACAGTGTTATGTATTGACTTATGCACACACAAACACACATATATATTTTAATAATGTCAAGAAAAAATTCTTCTGTTCTTAGTTCCTCAAATTTTGCTTTTCTCAGAAATAGTTATAAACTTTTCTTAAATGTCCTATAAGCCTTTATTAAAATCCCATAATGGTTTTATTTTTTACTTATTGATAGAATATAATAATCATCTTTCTGAAATTAAAATCCCATTTATACATCCTAAATAAATTCTTGATTAAAATTCATTATATTTTATCATGTTGCTTGAATTTATTTCCTGCTATTCTATTTTGAATTTTTGGTACCTATTTTCCTACTTGAGATTAATCTATAGTTTTGTTTTTATGAAATGTCTTTTTGAGGTTTTAGGATTAGACTTTCCAGAGTTTTATGTAATAAATTAAGATAAATTCAACTTTTTTTTACATTCGACCACAATTTTAAATGCTAATGGTTTTCATTGGTCTTAAATCACTGAACATATTGATTTTATAGATGGAAATTTTTTCAAAATAATAATGTCTGAAAATATTTGGTAGAATAGTTAAATTCTATATGGCTTATTTTCATGATAGATAGAAAAGAATTGGGACTAGGAGTTTCCTGGTTTTTCTAACAAGTTTCTAAAAACCATTTAGGTTATTTATCAAGATGCCCAAATTTCTCATCAAATATAGACAAGCACATTTGTATGCCAAACAAATCCTCCACACCTAGAAAGTCAAGAATTGCTGTTATTTAAAATTCATAAATAATCTTTTGTATGGAACATAACTCAGTCTCAGGAAATCAACAACCACAACTGCGGGCATATATTTATATATGTTTTTTAATTCACATTGGGTGAAAAGGTTTCTCTTTAATGTAGATCCAAACAGACATAAAAAAGACATAGTTAACAGCCCAGACTTTACAAAACCTGCCTTTCCATACCAACATAATATTTGATTTTGTTTCTTATTTGTGTGTGTGTGTGTGTGTGTGTGTGTGTCTTCTTTTTTCTGTCAGTGTACTAAATGGTGTATCACTTCCAGTCTGGAATTATATAAAATTATTTAATTATATGAAATTATTTTTAAACATAATGGTTTTACTATGTTTCTTTTAAATGACTAATATGATTTGTACATCCTACAGTTGTCCCTTAGCATTATGCCGCAGAAATGAATTGCTCTGAATATATAATTAACAAACTAATGTGAAGCTGAGGTGTCATTTAAGTAATTGGCAATTATCTTTAAAACTAATAATGTGTTTCTTCAATTATTTGCATGTATTTCAAGATGCTACGTTCTTAATACCTTTAAATCTCAGATAACTATGACTCCGACTGGGTGTATGACTGTGGCATGACAAACTTAATTAGAAAAAGGAGATATGGTGCTGTTGAACTTAGTGAGCACAGCATTTTCAAAGTTGAAACTGGTGACTTTCGACCTTGTGACGAAAAGACAATATTGCATTGTTTGTCTTGTAGGTCATGGGCTGCTTGTACAAATCGTGCGTACATGACTGACGTCACTTGGCTCAGGGAACAATGTGCCAAGTTATTAAGCATCCATGAGAACTGCTTCTATGGAATTCACTCAGTTATTTCCTTCTGTATACATTTTCTTCCACTTTCATAAAGTAGAATGTTTTTCATTTTCTTACTTTGGAATTTCTTTATTTGACTTGATCAGTGTAATTAATTTCCTTCATATCTTTTGTGTCCCGGTTTCTTCATATGTAAGTGGTTTCTGCTGAATAAGATGACTTTTGAGATCTAATCCCCATGTAACATACGATAATGTTGTTGATAGAAGGTATTAGCCTTGTAGATCACACTAATGACCTTAATGTGATTTCAGGTCTCTTTATTTACCTGTATTTATTCATAACTAATTAAATCTTCTGAGTTTTTAAAATAGAAAATAACAATAGCAGACCTTATCTTCATAGGAAATATTTGTAAACAGTTTCATAGTAACTAGCACATAGTGGATGCTCATTAAATGTTAATACAATAATTATTATTACTCCTTTTTGGTATTGTGGGGGATATTCCTAATCAACAACTAACATCAAGGAAGGCAGTGTATCCTACATCCTTTTTAAAAAGAAACTGTAACCATAATCTGAATCCTTTTGTTATTTAAATATTTTATTAATCTGTGTTAAAATTTTTCATATGCACAATTTCCAGAAGCATTGAAAAATTCCCTATTTTTATCTCTATATCATCACAGAAAGGTTACTAGAATGCTGTTGGCATATTGTGCCTGATTTTGAATAGGTCATTTTGATATTCTTATGATTTCATCTTGCAAAGGCTAAAACAATGAGGGCTGAATTAAAGTTAAGTGGCTTTTCAATGGGATGATAGATTTTTTCCAATGAGTTATTACCCAGAAATCAACGTCCACATAGAAGAACTACACTGTAGAATACTGTTACAACTTTAGGTATTAAAATTGGGTCAATTTTTTTTGAATAAAGAAATAGTAGACACACAAATCAAATTCACAGGTAGCACAGTTGGATACAAATAGTAAAAAATATGTTAGAATTATTGTGCTATAAAAATTGGAAAAATTGAGCAAGTAAAATGTATCAGGGGAAATTAGACACCAAAAGCAGAAAAGAAATTTCTTTACCAACTGCACATGTAAAGAAAATTTCAAGTTTGATTTACTATAAGCTCAATAGATGATGAAACTGCCTAAAAAAGTGCAATACAACCTTAAATTTTATTTTAATAGGAGAATAGGATATAGAAGAATGGTGCAAGAAGCCTTGATATTATTCTATGCTGGGGGAAGAAATTTATAGACCTGGATATTATTCTATATACCACAATTTAAGTGTAACACTGCCAGGAGTGGTGGCGCACGCTTGTAATCCCAGTACTTGGGAGGCTGAGATGAGGATCACAGGTTCACAGCCAGCCTCAGCTACTTAGTGAGGCCCTCTGCAACTTAGACCCTGTTTCCAAATAAAGGATAAAAAATAGGGCTGGAGGTGTAGCCCGGAGGTAGAATGCCCCGGGTTCAATCCCAGGTACTGCGAAAAAAAAAAGTGTAACACTGATCATTGGAAGAATTTTGGATGGATATTAACAGAATTGGAATGACTTCAGAGCTATAAATTTCCATATATATATATATATATATATATATATATATGCATATAAACTGACATAGATATATAGATATTACTAATTGTGGAATAATCATGGAGAAGAAAGAATAGAGGAATTGGGCAGAAAGGAACAGGTGACAGCCACATTATTGCAATTCAAACTGGACTTACATTTGTGATACTATACATGACTCAATGGAGCAGAATTTGCCACTAGACCATGTGTATGGCAGAATATTAAATGCTTCACCTAGAAAAAAAAGAATCCATGCTTCATTACCTGTATGTGATAAACCCAAGCATTGGCTGGATAACTATTTTCCCATTTTTTAAGAATACATTGAGGATATTGTTGAGGATATGTGAATATAATATTGTATCCCCATATGATACCTCTTCAGAAAAAAAAATTGTTATTATTGACAGGAAAATTTTCAACTACCATCAAGAAAAGTTTTTTACTTGAATGGATAGTAAAATTCATTTAACTGATCATATTTTTTTCACATCTATCACTTAGAAACTCCAAATTCACCCACCCATTTATTCAATGAGTGTTTATTATGTCAGATGCTGTTCTGTTACAGGTATTGGGAGTGCAACAGTGAAGAGGACAGGCAAGAAATCTTTCCTGTGCAACATCCATGCTGGTAGCCATGGAAGACAGAAAGAAAGATGAAACAATGGGGAAAATAATTTCAGTAGAAAGCGATTTTACAAAAAAAAAAAATATATATATATATATATATATATATATATATATATGTAATCTGTTGACATGATTGAGAGAGTCTGATAGTTAGAGTAGACATTGGAGTTGAATCCTGACTAATTCAGAATAATTGCCAAAGCTCTGGAGTCTGTCTATGAAAGGGAACCACAAGTACAAAAGCTTTCAAGAAGACAAGAACCTGCACTACTTGAAAAAATAAAAATACTGGGAGGAGGTTACAGAAATGGTGGAAGCTTAGTGAACAAACAGGGAAGTCAGGGGGAGTGCAGGTCCCATAGTATCATGAAGTAATTAGGATTTTATTCCATGTGTGAAGAAAACCATTTGGGTATTTTAAACAAAGGACAGAATGATCTGTTTCTTGACTTCAAAATAATCCATCACTCTATAAAGCTGTCAACTCTTGAAAAGACTATGATTCATGTATAGGAGCCTATGCATTCTTAGTTTTCCCCATCTTAATTTCCTATTATGATCCCTTTGCTGTCTAATCTCACCAATTTTTTACTTAAATTTCAATATTTACTTTATATGTATACCCTTACAAAGTTATACAAATCTTACTGAAGATCTTTGGGCTAGAAATTTTAAAATTAAAGGAATTATGATTTGTTGACATTTTTGAGAAAGATTACTTTCAGAGACATAAATTTGACTTTAAAAGCCTGTCAAGTCTGGTATTCCAAAGATCTCTTACATCAAACGTTTTAAAGATACCCTCCCTTTCCTCTTTTGCAAAACAGAATCTCTTTACTTGGTGGCAACTTTCAGAAACATAGCCAAAAAAAGATGCAGGTTATTTCTTCTGTTCAGCAGAGATTCCTAAAGCCTGGCTGACTCAATGAGAGGGAAAAAAGAAATGAAAAAAGAACAAATACGAACTATTAAATTGGGGGAGGGCTAAATGAGTGCTGTGTGCATGTATGCCTCCACCACCCTGAACCTCATCAAGATGTACAATTACAATGCACCAATAAATAAAAAAATACAAACTATTATTTCAACAAACTATCATGTATTTTATAGCTTCTGCCTGAAATTGTTGTCATATTCTGAAAATTCAAGTCACTGGTAAAACACACACATCGCTTTTTGAGTTCTTAATATAAAATTCATTTTTATGATAAATGTTAAATGAGTTAAGAAGAAATGTAAAAAATATGTAAAAGTACATATTTAATGGAGAAAGTCAAAAGGAGGCAGATTGCTTTTCAGACTACGGAACAGAAAAAATAACGTTTTCCTTAGGTAAGTTAATGAATGTCAAATTCTGATGTTTAGGAGCTTCAGAGGAAATACTCTACAATCTTGCCCTGTTTCTACCAGTCTATGATTATATGATGATCTGTAGTTTTTTAAATGTTTCTCATCTTGGGACCTTCATGGGGCCTTCTGTAAATGGTCTCACTACAATATCCCATTACACAACGATTATTCTTGATAACCATTAGATAAAACCAAAGGAGATGTTCAATATATTTAATAGCAATAAGACAGCTGCACTAATCAGGTGGACAGATATAAAGAGCAGTGTCTTGAAAACCTATGAGAGCACCTGGCTGTAACCCTGTAGTTGGTGGATATGAGAAGATAGGAAGGGTCCTGAGAGGGACCTTTGATGGGGTAGACTCTGGGAAGCGGCTACTTGCCAAGTGATAGCAAAGTGTTTTGATGCTTTAACAATAACAACTCTGCTGGTATGGAGTAGCTGACTATTAGCCCTGTATGTAACCACATAAATATCATTCTGTGAACCAGGAAAGTCAAGTCAAGTAAAATCAAGTATTTCTTGTCTCTATAGCAAGAATAGAAAAAAATAAAAGGAACTCACCTGTCTTACAAATGACATATACAAGATATAATTTTAAATTCAATGTAAAGGCATATTCTATCTCAAGTAGTAGTCTAACACATTTTATATTAAATGTCACTTATTCATGAAGACCTTCCTGACCTCATTAAAAATAAATTAAGCTTCCCAACCATCCCTGTTAGCCTCTTTCCCATCCTCATGTCTGTTTCCTTCAAATCATATATCACCACGTGCTTTATCTGCTTTATTGTTTTTGTTGTTTAAATGTCAGGGTTGGGGACTCGCTTTTACTTGCTCTGTGTGTGTGTGTGTGTGTGTGTGTGTGTGTGTGTAAGCGCGTGTGCGTGCGTGTGTTTGTACCCTGGTTCTTCAACTAGAATGCAAGGTTCTTGAGACCAGGGCCACTTTTGCATTGTACACATCTGTACACATCTGTATTCCCTTTGTATTCACATTAGTTGGCACACAGATGATTGATAATTGGCTAAATAGAATAATGAACCTCTATCAACGACCAAAATTAATGCTATGATCTACATTCCCATTGTGATGATCATTTACATCTCATTTAGCAATTAATAGGGTGCCATTCATTAATGATTTAAGAGAATGGGGCACCCTTCTTTTGTCTTTGTCCTCCATTCTATTAGACAGTAACAGGCGCACAGAGGGAAATATTAAATGTTAGCCGAAAATGACAATGGTAGACACCGAAAGCTGCGGCTTTACAACAAAGATAGGATTATTCAGCCAGAGTTTGAGATGGTTCACCACTCAAAGGCTGCATTTCAGTTTCAAAACACTGGATTTATTCCAGCATCATATGAGTTACGACGACACAAGGAGAAAGGAATGCAAACCATTTCTGCCTGAAAGTATGATCTTATTCTAAAAGTCATATGAAAAACCCAATGGTCACTGACACATCACAAGAATTGCTGTGTAATTATGTATTTCAAACACTTTTCATTAGGAGTCAAAGAGATAGTAAAATAGCCTAATTCTGGTGTGGCTTCCAATTTCTGTAACATTGGGTAATCAATTAGTCTATTAGTCTGAGGAGCATATAGATTGCCTTTCTCCACTTCAGATAACCAAAAAAGACACTGACTTTCTCTTTTAAGGCTTTAGATTGGGGACAGATAAGAGTATTATGTTAATTTTTTAACAATTTAACATGATGCAACATCCATAATAATGTGATGAGATTATGGCAGCACAATTCACAATAGCCAAATTATGAAACTAACCTAGGTGTCCATGAACAGATGAATAGATTACAAAATTATGGGATATGCACACAATGGAATTCTACTCAGTAATAAAGAAGAACAAAATTATGTCATTTGCGGGAAAATGAATGGACCTGGAGAACATTATGTTAAGTGAAATTAGCCAGTCACAGAAAGTGAAGGGTCATATGTTTCTCTCATATGCAGAAGTTTGGGAGTAATAGAGATACCAGAGGGACTTCAGATAATGGAGGAGAAATTTCAGTGGAGCCAGGGAGGTGGTCTAGGAAAAGGGTGTGGGGGGAGAGGGAGAATTAATGAAGGAATCACTTCCATTGACATTATGTACATATGTGAGAATACCAATGTCAATCTCAATACCCTGAATGGGGAAGGGAGGGAGCCAGGAGAAAGAACACCAAGCACTGTGTGCATGTATGTCACTATTGAACTACATTATGATATGAGACTATAATGCACCAATAAAAGTATTTTAAAAAAAGAATGTGATGAGTCCGTGGATCCTACCTGGAGGGGAGTGCTGGCAAGCAGAGCCACTGTGTGGTTTGCCTACTGCTGTTATCACGCGCTGACTGGTAGCAGCTGGTTCTTTGCACTTCAGTTGAAGGGCAATGAGTACATCAGTTCTGTTCATATCAAATTGTCCACATTCTTTGAGAATAATCTGGAAGAATAATAAGCAATGTCCTTTTAACCCTTCAATTTTAAACAATTACACTGTTTCTTCAAAATATATAATATACTGGTAATTGCATGGTCATAAAGTATGTACCTTGAAAACACTAAGAGGACCAGATTTGGAAAATAAAAATGTATCAATAAATGGATAAATTTGAGTATCAATAAACAGAGAAAATTTGGTATATTTCCCATGCAATGTATGAATACTAAAAATTATTTGTTGATCTGAAATTCAAATTTAACTGAGAGTTCTGTCTAGTGACTAAGCAGTGACTATGTCTCAACTTCAAATTCCAGTTTTACAACCACCTTTTGCTAGTTATTTAACTAGTCTTATTTCTCTAGAAACTGAAAGTAAACTTATCTGTATTTTACACGGAGATTTTTTTCTCCAATATTTTTTAGTGTGGTAAAACACACCTAACATAAATTTCACTATCTTTATATACTTTTATTGGTGCATTGTAGTCTCGCATCATAATGTAGTTCAGAGTGATAGGGACATACACGCACACAGCACTTGGTGAGCCCTGGCTCCCTCTCCACTCCCTTCCCTTCCCCATACATGATATTGAGACTGGCATTGGTAATTTCACATATGTACATAACATCAATGGAAGCATTTACTTCATTAATTCTCCCTCTGCCACACCACCCCCATAGACCCCCTCCATTCCTCCACTGGGATTTCATTTTAGGTGTATAGTCTAGTGGCATTCTCTTCATCCATATTTTTGTACAGTCATCACTGCTGTCCTTCTCCAGAACTCTTTTTGTCCTGCAAAATAATATAACTATCGCAGAACAGTTATCAATTCTCTCTTCCCAGCCTTTGGCAACAACTATTCTACTTTCTGACTCTATGAGTTCAATTACTCTTTAGTATTGAGTAGTCCCTCTTTATCTGTACATGATACTTTCCAAGACGCCAGTGGATGTCTGAAACCATGGACAGTGCAGAACCCAAAATATATTATGTTTTTTCCTACACATGAATACTATTGATAAAGTTTAACTTATAAATTAGGCATAAGAGATTAACAGCAGTAACTAATAATAAGTGGAACAGTTATAGCAATATAATGTAAAAGTTATTTAAAACTTATGAATTTTTTACTTCTACAATTTCCATTTAATACTTTTGAATCACGGTTGACTGTAGGAACTGAAACTATGAAAAAGGAGAGGATAACTCCACCACATAAAAGTGGGATGATACATTATTTGTGTTTTGTGATTGGCTTTTTGCATTTAGCATATCATGCTCGAGGTTTATCCCTGTTGTAGTGTATGTCATAATTTCCTTCCTTTTCAAGTGTGGAAAATATTCCACTGTATGTGGGTGCCATATTTTGCTTAGCCATTTATCTTTCAATGGACACTTGGGTTTCTTCCACATTTTAACAATTATGAGTAATACTACTAAGAACACAGTTGCATAAAATCTCTTCAAAATCTTGTTTGGCAGGGTGTGATGGTACATGGCTGTAATCTCAGTACTTGGGAGGCTGAGACAGGAGGATATCAGGTTAGAGGCCAGCCTCAACAACTTTAGTGAGGCCCTCAGCAACTTAGCAAGACCTTGTTTCAAAATAAAAAAAAATAAAATAGGGCTGGGGATGTAGGTTGGAGGGAGAATGCCCCTGATTACAATCCCCAATACAGTAAATAAATAAATTAATTAATTAATTAATGTAAACAAACATGGCTAGGGTTATAACTCAGAGGTAGAACACCACTTGGTTCATTTCCTGGGACCAAATATATATAGATGATAGATAGGTAGATAGATAGATAATAGATAGAGAGATAGATAGATAGATAGATAGATAGATGATAGATAGATGATAGATGATAGATAGATTGATAGATCTTGCTTTCAATTCTTTTGAATATGTACCCACAAATGGAATTCATGGATTATATGGTAATTCTAATTTTAATTTATTGAGGAACTACCATTCTATTTTCCATAGCAGCAGGTCAGTTAGAATCTTTTCCTCATTCTTTCTTTTTGACTTTTCAGATATTATTTAGTTTTCATTGTTCTTTCTTCAAGTTCATTGATACTTTCTTCTGCCTACTCCAACTCACCTTTGAATTCCTGTAGCAGATTTTGTATTTCAGTTATTGTACCTTCCAGTTCCAGAATTTCTTTTTAGTTTCTTTTTAGATTTTCTAACTCTTTACTATTATTTCCATTTTGTTCATACATCATTTTCTTGACTATCTCCACATCTTTCTTTCTCTCTCCCTCCCTCCCTCCCTCCCTCCCTCCCTCCCTTCTTTCCTTCCTTCCTTCCTTCCTTCCTTCCTTCCTTCCTTCCTTCCAGTATTGAACCCAGGGGCATTCTACCTCTGAGATACACCCCTAGCCCTTTTAATTTTTTGTTTTGAAACAGAGTCTTGCTAAATTGCTGAGGCTGGTCTCGAGTCTGCAATCCTCCTGTCTCAGTCTCCCAAGTACTGGGATTACAGGTGTGTGCCTCCACACCCTACTTATTTGAACATCTTTAAGGCAATTGTTTAAAAATCTTTGTCTAGCAGTTTTGCCATCATACCTTTTTCATGGATGGTTTCTTGATAAGTTGCTGAGAGCCTTTATAAATTGCTGAGACTGGCTTTGAACCTGTGATCCTTCTATCTTAGTTTTCCAAGTACTGAGATTACAGTTATGTACCACCATGTTCAGCTAAGATGCTTAATTTATTAGCCAGATAAAAGTATTTTTGTACAGTGTTTTGAAAAATAAAAAACTATGGTGATGGAAGCACCTAATATTTTAAGAACTGATTTTTATTTTTATTAATGAATTACTAATGATGGGACTGTTTAATATATACCTTTTGTAAATAAAGAACAGAGATTATTTTGTAATGGGGTGGCTATTCTTTATCTATTTAAAAGAAATAGGTTTCTTTGCTTTCCATTTTATCTTTCCTACTGATTAGTGTCTGAGTTTAATTTTTTCTCTAATCAGATTCCTGTTTTGTTTGTTTAAACCTTTCATGCATGTTGGAGGAAAATCATTGAGCACTTCAGAAAGAATATAGAGCTCTATTTTTACTGACCTACTTATCATTCTGCATAAGAAAATAAAGTACTAGCAGCACTCTTTTCCAAATATAAAAAAGATTTAATAATGACTACCTATTAAAAGGAGACTCAGATAGAACTTGCAGTATTACCAAGAAATCAGACAAGGAGTTTGGTAATAAAAGATCACAGTCTCTTTTGTCTATAATTGTTAATAGAAGACATTAACACAGCTCATAAATAAAATATGTGTCCTATAAACAAGTTTCTCAGTTCCTTAGGCATCAATTTGACTGTGTTTCATAATTCCCTCTCTGTTCCTCCATTCCTATACCCTCCCTTTAGTAAACCTGCTTATTTCAAACTATATAATAATAACACAACCACACCTGGCTATACTGTTGTGGAAATAGTTCTATAAATGTGATTGGAAACACACATTCTATCCTAGTTTGCCTTTTTATTGATACACAAACTTTAGCAAATCATTTCTGTTTTCTGAACCTCCATGAATAAGGATGACTATCTTACAGAGCTGGCATACAGATTAAATCTAAGGTGTATTGCAAATTTGCTCCCAATACTGTAAGTATTTCTTGAGTACGAGCCTCCTTCCCCATCCCCCGCTTTGTGTGTGTGTGTGTG